>NW_004624737.1:7557372-7571839 GCF_000247695.1 Heterocephalus glaber | reverse complement strand
GTCTCAGAAGCTCCTACCTCTGGGCCGGGAGCAGCAGGACTCAGTACCTTGGTCTGGTGGTCTGGTGTCCTCTGCGTCTTTGTAGTGTGGAACCAGGTGGCTGCCTGTCTGCAGCGGGGTGATTCGGCATATTCTGTGTGACTGGGGACCTCGGTAGGGCATGGGCAGACCTGCCTGTCTGCAGCGTGGTGATTCGGGGTCTTCCGCGCGACTCAGGACCTCCATCTCATTTCTTTATTTCTGAGATAGGTTTCACTTTTTCTTTGATTTCTTTCTTGAGTCTAATCAACTCTGGTTGCATTTCTTCTTCCTGCTTATTATCTATAATTTTTGAATTGCAATTCTAGGATAGTTCTGTAAAATATGTGAAAAAAATTGGAGTACTATTTATAGGGTGTTTTTCACTTTATATAAGTTCTTTGAAGAAAGAATTGTTGCCAACTAAAAGTTTTAGTTTCTTGGTTTCATTTTCTCCTTATAGTACTTTTGAATGGAATTTATTTAATACTTATTTTATTCATAGGCAACTTGTGAATATGGTTCCTAGTTTGATATTTTTCTCTAGGTTTGATTTTTACTGGGTGGCCTTTCACACATTTCTAAATCCTATAAAAATAATACTTCAGTTAACACATTGAAAAACTAGCATTGACTTCACTCAGGATGTTTTATGATCTATAAATTTTCTATATTTTACTGAACTGTTTTTGTAGAAAATAATAAAAAAATATAATCAGTAATAAAAAATGATAGCTAGGTAATATAGGTATTCATAAGTTGAATTTCTAGCCTTTAGAATTATAAGTAATACTGGGGCTGGGGATTTAGCTCAGTGGTGCCTGCGCCTGCCTCGTAAGCACAAGGTCCTGAGTTCGATCCCCAGAACCAAAAAAAAGTAATACTAACTATAATTATTCTTTTATTTTTTTGAACAGGATGGATCATTCCTTATTCGAAAAAGCTCTGGCCATGATTCCAAACAGCCATATACACTAGTTGTATTTTTTAATAAGCGAGTATATAATATTCCTGTGTGATTTATTGAAGCAACAAAACAATATGCTTTGGGCAGAAAGAAAAATGGTGAAGAGGTTAGTAATTTCTTTTAATTCAGTTCTGTAACTGTGCACTGAGCACAAAGACATCACACTGCATTAGGTACTGCCGATGAAGAAAAGGAATATAAGAGTTCTTGGTCTTAGGATTGCACGCACTTCATAAATAGAGTACAAGATAAAATACTATAATGGGACAATATATCCTATGAGAAATAGCAAAGAAGAAAATGATGTGATATATACACTGGTCCTTGCACCCAGTTAATGATGTCCAACTGACCTATGATATTAGTTCAGGAGGCTTATAAATTAAGGCTGAAATACCAAGTAGAATTAAAGTTTAAAAAAATCAAGGTCATGGTCTAGAGCTCCAATGTCAAGACCTGGAATCTCAACTCAGGTACCAAATTAGGAGACCAGGGAAGGATCCAGAAGAGATGAAGGAACTTGATTTGAAGCATTAGACAATAGCCCTTGGACTAGAATGAGTTTATAGGCCTATGGCATGAAAACAAAAATCACATGGGTCTTACGGTATCAACCAAACACAAACTTCAATGCCTCTTTAATCTGTATCAATATCAAAGTTTAGCATACCTCAGTTTAGCCACCCTGTTCTTATAAATGAGCCCTGGAATATGAACTGGTATAATCCATGAATGGTCTAGAAAGAGTGATAGTTGTTCTGGTCCAAATGATGGGTTGAATTTTGGATCAGCAGATGAAAGTTAGATGGAAAAATAAGTGCAAAGTACAATCTAAGCAGAGAAAATAGAATAAACAAAGTTCAAATTTAAAAATGCTTAACAGAGAGTGGTAGTGCTTACCTGTAATCCAAGCTACTCGAGAGGCTGAGGCAAAAGGATCACAAGTTTGCACCTGCTGTCAGCAACTTAGCAACTTAGCAAGACCTGTCCCAAAATAAAAATAAAATAAAAAGGGCTGCGAATGTGGCTCAGTGCAAAGGTTCTTGATCCAATCCTCATTAGCACAAACAACAACACACTTGTTTTCAAGATTTCTTTGGAAGAAACCACACCTATTGTCAGAAAGAACACTAGTTAGAAAGTGTTATAGTTGGTGAAGTGTCAGTCTTCTATACTGGATGAAGACAGCAGCTATTTCTTGTTCATCTTTGCATTTTCAGAATGAAAGTGCAGTGGCAGGCTTTAGTGGACACCTGATAAAGGCATACTAATGAATGAATTGAATTGTTGGTTGAGTGGTTATAGGTAGATGAACAGCATTTATAAAACCAACAGAAAAAGTCTTATGTATTCTTCAATTTGCCTTTTAAAAAAATTATGGTAATGGGCCGGGGATTTAGCTCAGTGGTGCCACTGCCTGCCTTCCAAGTGCAAGGTCCCGAGTTTGATCCCCAGTACCAAAAAAAAAAAAAAAATTATGGTAAGAACACGCAGATCATATAATATATCTCCTTAACCATTTTTAAGTATACAGTTCAGCAAGATTAAGTATATTTATATTGTTGTAAATAAGATCTCTTAAACTTTATCACCTTATACAACAGAAATTCTATACTTATTAAACTCTTTCCCCCTTCCCTCTAGCCCCAGGAAACCACCATTCTACTCTCTATTTGTGTATTTGACTATACTGGATATCTCATGTAGGTGAAATCATACTGTATTTGTTTTTTATGACTGGCTTATTTTGCTTAGCATAATGTCCTTCTATACTGTAGCATGGAACAGGACTGCCTTCATTTTTAAGGATATATAGCACCCATTATATGAATATACCACATTTTGTTTTTCCACTTATCTATCAATGGACATTTGGGTTTCTTCCACCTTTTAACTATTATAAATAGTGCTGCTATAAATATGGCTATACAAATACCTTTCCAAGATCCTTGTTTTAATTATTTTGGATATCTCAAAATGGGATTGCTAGATCATGTGATAATTCTATTTTTTTTTAGGAAGCACATTTTTCCATAGCAGTGGCATCATTTTATAGTCCCACCAAAGGTGCACAAGAGTTCAACTTCTCCACAGCCCCACTAACATTTGTTATTTTCTCTGTTTTATATTTATATATTATGTTATATAGATACTAACAGATCAGCGTTTCACCCTACTCCCAATATTTCCAGCCCATGGACCAAAATAAGTAGTATATTATTGTAGTGACAGGTGGATATACTGAGAGTCAATTAAGCTTTTAATTAAATTATGTATAATTTTAAAAAATCACGTCTGCCATATGCTGAACATCCAAATGAAAAATGAAGATTTTGGTTACATGATACCAATGTGTCTATTTTTTCAGGCATCTGAATTTTTTAAAAATTATTTATTTATTTAATTAGTGCAAATTAACAGTACGTAATATTTACATTCCTTGTGGGGAGTTGATACATGTGTATAACACATCTTAATTTCTTTTTTCATCCCCTTCCCTTCCCTGCCTCCATCTCTGACTCTTTTTATTTGAGAAAGATCTATCTCCTCGTTTCCTATTATCCATCTTTTATTTTGCTCTTTATTTTTATTTTGGGTTTCTCATACAAGAGAAACATACAATATTTAACCATGTCTGATTTATTTCACTTAACAGTATAGTCTCAAGGTGAGTTCATTGCCTACAAAGACTCAAGTTTATCTTTCTTTATGCCACAGTAGTACTCTAAAAGAAACCCTTCTACATTGTTGGTGGGAATGTAAACTAATGCAACCACTATGGAAATAAGTATGGAAATTTCT
Source organism: Heterocephalus glaber (assembly GCF_000247695.1). Next base: position 7,568,052 of record NW_004624737.1, on the reverse strand, counting down.
CAAAAAACTAAAAATAGAAATTACAGGGCCGGGGATTTAGCTCAGTGGTTCTGCCACCTGCCTCGCAAGTGCAAGGACCCGAGTCCGATCCCTGGTACCAAAAAAAAAAAAAAATAGAAATTCCATTTGACCTAGCTATTCTCTTTCTAGGTAACTTCCTCTCAAAATTAAAAATAGCATATTACAATGATACATGCATACTTGTGTTTAAAATAGCTAAATCTTGGAAGCAACCTTATGTGTCTACGTTTTTTTAAAGTCCATGTTTGTATCTGTCTTGGGCATATATGAGTCAGTAAAGTAACCAGTTGATTCACTGTTTACCTTTTCATGCAGATTTTTTGGCATTGTATGATACACTATGGAGTAATTCTATAGCTATGATACTTCTGCTTTATTTTATTGGCCATGAGATTTTGAGTTATCAAACATTGTTTTTCTGTAGATATATAAATATCTCAAATACACTGATTTTTTTTTCAAATACACTGAATTAATGTGAACAGAAAAAAGAGAGCAAGAACTGAGGGGAAACTGCAACTAACTATGCCCAATTCACCTTTCTATTTTTTTGTGGGGGGTACTGGGGATCGAACTCGGGACCTTGCACTTGGCGAGGCAGGCAGCGGAACCACTGAGCTAAATCCCCTGCCCTAATTCACCTATCAAATTACAAATATGCTTCAATTCCACTACCTAGTTCAAATCGTTCAAGTCCCTCCAAAAAACATTTCAATCCCCAAATACTACAACAAAGCAATATTCAAAAAATATTCAGGGATTAGATGGGTGGAATAAGTCATCAGTGTAGTATAGAAATTCTTTTCTATGGTTCCTGGGTTTAATACACATTTTCTCATTTGGAATCTACTTCAGAGAAGTTGTGCTATTTCATTTTCTGGCCCTTTAGTATATAAATTTAATTTCCAACTGCATTTGGTTGAATAACATGCTATACTAAACAAACAGAATAAAAGTATTACAAGATTTGTCATAAAGAGAATTTCATTGGCAATTGCAAGAGGGCTGAATGTTTGAAGAGAAAGTAAGGAATAAAAACAGTATTTGAAGGTTCCTGTCTCTTTCCTCGTCTCCCTCCCCTAATATTCATATAGCCAAATATCTAAAAGATGACAGGTATTTCATTTTAAAAATTTGGCCAATAATTTCAATATTTTACTTTATTGAATATATAGATTTTTAGAAGTCTTTGAAATAATTAAGGCTTTTTAAATTTTTTATTCCAGTTTTCCAATTTGAAAACTAAAAGAGACAATAAAATAAATTGATATGAATTACTAAATTCATAGCATAGTTGTGGAACAAATAATTGTTTTAAAAAGGAATAATGCTTTTAAAAATGATTCTAAATTCATTTAGTTGATGACTGTGAATTTGTAGCTTTTTTTTTTTTGGTACCAAGGATCGAACTCAGGACCTTGTGCTTGCAAGGCAGGTGGCAGGACCACTGAGCTAAATCCCTGGCCCATTTGTAGCATTTTTTGTGTATACAGTGCAATTCATTTCATGATCTGTGTTACACTTATTAATCTTTCACTTAAAATTTTGATCACTTTTCAGAACAAAATTTGTTACATCCTTAAATTAAAACCCATAGACAAGAGAGATTAAAATATGGAAAAATAAATATGTATGGCAAGAACCTAGCGTGAAATTTCATTATTAATTAGGCACTAAGTTAGATTAAGCTTACCAGTAGTCAGGCATAGTTAGAAATGTGAGGGTTTATAAAGCTTTTTTTGCTTGTTCAAAAAAAGAAAATCTTTGTGTTTCAGTTAGCTTCTCTTACTATTACAAAATACCTGAGATAACCAACGTATAAAAAGAAAAGGTTTATTTTGGCTCACCGTTTTGGAGGTTTCAGTCAATGACAGTTTGGTCCACTGCTTGGGGCCTGTGATGAAGCAGCACATCATGGCATTACTGCATGGCAGAGCAAAACTGCTCACCTCATTGTGAGAAAGTAAAAACAAAAAAGGAAGGGAACGTGGTCCCACAGTCCCCTTTGAAGGGACACCCCCAATGAACTGAAGACCTCCTCCGAGGTCTCACCTCTTAAAAGGTTCTCTGCTTCCCCATAGCACCACCCTGGTAAACCATCCTTTAATACATAGGCCTTTGGTAGACATTTAAGATTCAAACTATAGCATCTTGTATTTAAACTTTTGTCTCCATAAAGAATGTAGAAAACTTCACTGTATGATAGTTTCATATTTGACTTGAAATAAAAAGCAAAATATTAAAATATTACATCATAACTCCATGAAGAAATTTCTCCAAGTAATTATGCTAATTGAGCCTTTCAATGTGTTTTGAGTCTTAATAAATATAGAAAGGTCCAAAGTCTGCCACCCTGGAGTTTACAGCCTTTGTGAAACTAGATTTTTTTTTAGCACAGTGTCATCTGGGGCCCAATAATTTATTCACTTGAAAAAGTAGAAGATGTGAGAAGTGGAGCATGAAGTTAACATAAATGTCAATGTCTAATTCATTTATGTTTTCTTTCTCTAGTATTTTGGAAGTGTTGCTGAAATCATCAAGAATCATCAGCACAGTCCTTTAGTTCTTACTGACAGAATAATACAAAAGATTCCACAAGACTGAAATATGCAGTTAACATTTCATAAAAGAAAAAGGATATCACTATAATTGCTTCAGACATCTCCAAGTCTCTTGAGAAAAGTTTCCAAAATTCTTATTTTGGATTATGAATCATCACTAATAAAATAGAAGATGGAGGCAACTATTAAGGTGGTCATCCACTCCTTTACAAATTGCCTGCATGAACTTTTTCTGTTGCCTGACCTGATGATCTGGGGAAGTGGAGTTCTTGTAATATTCTCCAAATAAATGTATTGAAAAGAAACAAGTGTAAAATGTTTTTATCGTGTAAGAAAATAATAAGTATTATACTCTTGTATAAAACAAATATGCTGGAAATTTAGGCCTCCACAGTGAATGTAGCTGTGCTGTCTACTGTCAATGCTTGACAATTATGTCTTGGTTAAATGTGTAGAAAATAAAATATTATAGGTAATCTATGGTATTTGTAAGTATAGATTGGGGGTATAATAGTGTGTGAGTGTGTGTGTGTGTGTGTGTGTGTGTGTGTCTGAAACCATGGGAGATGTATATGGAAATGAACTTCCTAAAAGTTCTCCAGGATTTTGTTGTTAGAATTGCCTATTAAAGATAATTATAGCCTTTTTGATCTGCATGTATGTTAAATAGAACCTACATGATATGAGGTTCAAAGTGAGATGACAGAAAAGCTAGATGGGAAAGGCAATTCCCACAGACAAGAGTAGAAAAGCAGCTATTGATGAACACTAAAAAAATAAAAATACACCATTGTGAGTAGCCATGACCAAGGTCTCACATCAGCCTAGAAATATTTTATGCTTTGTCATATGAAAGCTTTTCTTTCTACTGAGTACAACACTGAAATGATAAACCAGTTAATTAACTCTAGTAATTGGAAACACATTTGATCGCTGAATAAATCAGTCCCTGAAAGTATTTTGAAAGGCTAAAGGGTCATGATTTTGGAGTAACTCACAGACTCATTTGTAACAATAATTGTATTTTTAAATGTCGTATTTTCATGATTACTATGATATGGGTTGAATTGTGTTCAGGGTCTTTACAGATGCAGTTAAGATGAGATCAATAAAGCACGTGTTTTAGTGACTGGGAGAGAGAAAGAACAAGAGAGTGAAGGAGTAAGGGCCAGGGCCAGAGACAGCAACAGTGACAGAAAGACAGAGACAGAGAATGATTTGGACACAGACACAGATGTGCAGAGAGGGAAGACCATGTGAAGAGACACCCAGGGAGAACACCACATGAAGATGAGGATCAGGGCTGATAAACCTACAAGCCTAAAAGTGTCAAAGATGGCAGGAGAGGCAAGGTCAGATTCCTCTGCAGGTTTCACAGGAATCTTGGCCCAGCATCTTTATTTCAGTTAGAGACATCCAGAACTGGGAAACAATAAATTTTATTTTTTTAAGTCACCCAGATTGTGGTTCTTTATTATGGCAGCCCTGGGAAACCAATACAATTTATACTTTTTACAATGAAATCAGATATATAAACATTTTGAAAATTTTATATGAAAAGCCTTTTTCCCCTTTTAAGAAAACCATGGAATCATTTATAATGTACTAGAAAGGACAACTCACAATTTAAAGAAAACTTGGGTAACCTTTTGTTAAGCAAAGCATCTATTCATAGAATGTAGTTTCAGCTCTCTTATCAGCTTTTCTCAGTGTTACATGGAACTCTTTTCTATGAAAGTAAATCTTCATTCATTCTTTCTGCTGCCACAGTAACGCTCGTTTCATAACATTTTCTGCCCCATCTCCATGCTCCTCCCCTAAGCATCCTATTCCACCAAGGTGGAGTAGCATAGCTGAAAGATTATACTAATTCACAGCTGGGGTTGATACTTTAGCACTGGTGGGGTGGATTTCTTGGAATAGAGACTGGAAGCCCTTCTCTGCAGAAGGGTCCTCTCTTCTGAAAGTTAGAAGAAATATCCCATCCAGCCTTTTCCCCATATCACAGAAGAGTCCACAGGAGAATAACTCTGCCTGCTTCTCTAAAGCCTTCCACTATAGGTGGTATTATTGATGAGGGTAGACTAGCCTTCAAGAGATTTCAAAACCTGGTCTGTGATTTTAAAGGCTTGATAAACAAATGGATTTTCATAAAGATATTTTCAGGCAAGGAAAGTGGTGGGACAGGAGACATTGGTCAAGGAGAATACATGGTGTAGCAGCTGAGGAAAGAAACTCTCTAATCCAATTCCTGTTTTCCATTTCAAGGAGTTTGCAAACTAAATTGCAGCTGTGGTAATAGGAAGTCTGAAAGTGTGTCCAAGTGGACAATAGAGACAGGAAGGCTAGATCTGTGGCTATCAGAAGCTTGCATTGTGTTATAAGGACTCAGCCATTGTGATAGCTTGGTGAGCTTTCACTCTGCAGCTGGGTGAGGTCTGCCTAGAAGGGAGTCCCAGAGAGGAGAATGTAGTGAAGCAAAACCAGCAGAACATAAGGCATGGCCTTACAGCAGGAATGAATTGTTATCCTTCAAAATGGCCTTATGATACTGTACAACTCAGCCCCTATTTGTAGGTAGCATTGCTCCCACGATAGTTGTACTGAATGGCCTCCCTACTTAGTGGCTGTGGCTAACCACAAGGTTAAACAATACTGGCTTCTGAATTAGGACTGGACATCCTAGATCTACCATTTATCTATTTTATTGGATGAGCCTCCTACCACTTTGTAAAATAATAGTTTTCTAGTAATGATACAAGAGTTTAAAAAGTTTGCATACTTTAAGCATTCAGCACTTAGTTGTGCCTAATAAACTTTAATTCTCAGTCCCTAACCAAAATATCTTTTGCAGAGATAAAAAGTTATCTGTGGACAACTCTTCAAATAAATCCACCTGTATTTTTGAACATTTAATAACTCTGATTATATCAGAGAAAACCCAAATATTTTCTCTTCATCTGTGGTTTTTAATCTTTTAGTAGATACAAATTCTTTGAATCTGATGAGAGTTATGGACTTTGTCTCAAGGGAAAGTAATGCATTTACATATATGAACAAAATCTCACATCAATTTTTATGAGATTCCTGGGCCCTTGGGGCCTATATACCAAGAATCCAAAGATCCAAGGCTATGGATCCTTGCCCTACATTCTTTTTAAACTGTGGCTTATCAAAATTACCATACTACTCTATTGAAGATCTGAATAACCCTAAAAGTAATTCTTCCATTAAATAAAAAGCAAGATACTGATGTGGTTTAGCACAAGGGCTTTGGAGATAGTTGCCTTAATTCTAATTTCAGTTTTAACAATAACAGATTGCATGAACTTGGTTTCTCCATTTGAAAAATGTAGATGGTAATACAAATTACCTTATGAGGATGTTCGATGAATTATTGAAAACTAAAAATAGCCAGATGTGGTGGTGGTGCATTCCTATAATACTAACACTCTGGAAGGATAAGGTAGGAGGATTCTCTCTCTCAAAATAAAAATTTTTAAAGGGTTGGGATGTAACTTAGTGCAAAGACCCTGGTATTAATCCCTAGTACTAAGAATACAGTGGTACCTCAGTTCATGAACTTAATTTGTTCCACAATTATGGAAAAAAAGGCCACTAAACTGTTTAAAAACAAAAGCATTTGTGAACTTGGGTACCACTGTAAATTGTAAAAATTCAAAAATCAGAATTATTATTCATTCAATCAGCCAACATTTATCGGGCTTATTCCATGTCCAATAGTACATATGTTAGGTACATGAAATGTACAGATAAATCATCTCAACTTCTGAAGGTATTTAAACAGTAACTTAAGTTTTTTTAAAAAATCAGTCACAATTTTATAAAAATATCAAACAGGGCTTTTATCTAGAAACTATAATACTTAAAAGAATGCCCTCTGACAACATACCCCACAGGTAGACCATGCCAGCTGTGCTTTGACCCCTGACCAATTCCACACTTGTGGATTACATGCTCTGGCCTCACCCACCCTCCAACTCCAAGCTGGCTCTGAGTTTTGTTTCACCTTGGAGCAACAGAGGTTCTGACCAACCAACCAACCTGATTGTGGCTGAGGCCAATGACATAGGAGAGAAGGTAAGCCCTAGAGAGTCAGAAGATCCAGAGAGAAATAAGAGACTGAGTCAGAAGCTCTGGCCTCAAGAAAAGCCCATGGTTATTGTAAACTAAAAGTACAACATGGGGTTTTACTCTGAATGTGACTTGTTTACAACAGGCTAGAGGTGGAGAAGAAATCCAGTGCAGTCCTCATCATATTAACAGAGTGTTTAATCAGGTGCTATTTTGGAAAGGGATCAATTGCTCAAGACTGACTACAGAACAACTACAGAACAATGCCACTTCAGAGTTCCCAGTGTTACCCTCCCACGGTGACTAGGTGAGTGACACCCACAGGAGACCTCTGCAGAGAAGGTGCAGGTTAGACATAGACCCTCTGTGAATTTTAAATTCATCCCAGGAAGAGCATGGGCACCACTCTTCATGGTGAGAATCCAGGCACACTGAATATAGCTTTCAGATGAGGCTGGATTTGAAAGTGGCATTAAGTCCAGAAGTATGTTTGAATTCCTTCCCTGTGGCCTACATCCAGCAAAAAATAATTGTCTGATTGCTTCCCTCATCCACCAATATGAACAAAGACATGCCTTGGCTTGGATGGCTGCCACTGTCTAGGGTGTATGGACAGAGAGATTTCTAGAGTGGGTGGGGGCAACTCACAAATCCACAGGCCATAATTCTAGGCAAAGAAAATCATGACTTGCTAGATTTTAAGATTGTAGGTCCTAGAAAGAAACCAGTTATTCAAAAATATGAGAAATTTTTCTTCGGACTCAAATTTTTTCTTTCTTTTTTTTTGAGTTTGAGGGTACCCCCACCCTGTTTTTTTTTCTTTTTCTTCTTGTCTCTTTTAAAATTTTTCTTGGGGTTGGGGATGTAGCTCAGTGGCACCAAGACAAGGTCCTGAGTTCGATTTCCGGTACCTAAAAAAAAAGAACCAGTAAAATTTTTCTTTCCTTCTTATTTTTCTTTTCTTCCCTTATTTCTCTCTGTTTTCTCTTTTGCTTGTTTGATATTTTCTGTTATTTTTATCTAATACTATTAATTTCCTTTTATTCCTTAATAGGGTCCTCTATCTCACTTTTCTCACTTCCTTCTCATATTCCACTAATTTTTCAACTTTTATTCTTTTCATTCTCCAGTCCTTATCTCCTTGATCTTTACATGCATAACAATTAAGCTTTATGAGTCTTTAGATAGCTAATTTTTATACTAATCTGTTGAGTACTATTCAATTGCTAGTGGAGGTAAAGGTATTAATTATATTTAGTAGATACTGTATTAATATTTGGTTTATCTTAATGTATACAATAAATATAGATTTCTTTTCTATGGTTAGGGGTAATAGATTAGCTTCTTGTGGCATGTCAGTATCCAGTTTATTGTTCCTGATTTTATTGCTATTGCCAATGTGGCATAGTTGTTACTAATAATTGGTTTTCTCTGTATGTCAGTATCTTAATTGCCTTTGTATCATTAACAATATTGTATCCATTCTTAGAGAACTGGGTGCTGGTCCAAATACACTGTAGCTACTCCTATGAAATAAATGAAGAAAATAGTATGCTGGCCTATAATTAGCCATGCCCAGAGTATATCACTGAAAAGAAGATACTAACTAAAGAGCTTTCCATACTAACAAAAAAGTATTCCACTATACCTGATCCACAAACCTCATCACAAAAACAAAACAAACAAAGTACAACAGAAACATGAGAAGACAAGGTGGCAAAATGCTCCAAAAACTCCCAACTCCCCCAAAGCAGATTCATGGGCATCAAGGGGCAGTAAAACAAAAGGCACACAGCCAAATTATTTGAAAGTATAATAGAGGAGATCAAAAAGAAAAGATTAATGAAGTGTTTGGTGAGCTGAAAGAAGATAGAAATAGTCAAATAATAGATATAATAAAATGATCAATGAGCTTATAGATGACACTAATAAGTAGATGCCAGATATAAGCAAAATGATTCAAAACATGAATAACCAATTTAGCAAATAATTAGAGTCCATGAAAAGTTACCAGTAAGAAATCCAGGAGATTAAAAATTATATTGAAAGTATGGACAGCAGAAGTGAACAATATGAGAACAGAGTGTCAGAACTAGAAGACAGTGCCAGTGTTGGTGACCAAATATGCACAGACAGCTTAAAAACAAGAGAACATAAAACATGGATCCAAAATCTGTTACATACTACAAAAATTAATGTAACATTAATTGGAATTTGTGAAAAAACAGGAGACAGTGCAAATGACATAAAAATGCAGAAAACTTTTCAAATATGGCTAAAGAATTTAACACACAAATAAGTGAGGCATATAGAACCCCAAATAGCCATGATCAGAAAAGAAGCTCTCCAAGACAGATCATAGTCAAAATCTCAGAAGTCCCACACAAGAACAGAATCTTAAAAGCTGTTAGAGAAAAGCTATTAGTCACTTATAAGGGTAAATCCATTAGAATTACAAAACTTAAAGGCCAGATAACCATGAATTAAAGTGTTTCAAGCCCTAAAAGAAAACGACTTCCAACCCAGACCAATATATCCTGCAAAACTATCATTCAAAATTGATGGAGAAATATGGTATTTCCATGACAAAGAGAATCTTTAAAGAGTCATGACCAACAAACCAGCACTTAAAAAAATTCGCAAGTATATCCTAGAAAGAGACAATGAAGCTAAAAATATCACAAGATCTAATGGAATCAACACACCTGGAGGGATGAGTAAAGTAGGACAGAAACAAAAAAAAGACAGGATCAGCAACAGGAAAATAATGCGATGACAGGAATAAGTCAATACATTTCAGTAATAATACTTTTTTTTCAATTAAGTTTATTGGTATATTTTAGGTATAAAATACAGTTACATTCATCATTGGGATCTTGTACCTTTACATGAGTATCTTGGTCCTTATTTTTTTCCCCTTCCCCTGCCCTCCCTTCACCCCCTCCACCTTTCCCTATTTGCAAAGACTTTGCTTCCATTTTTTTCCTTTTCTCATATTTTTTCTTTTCACTTCTTTCCTTTCCCCTACCCTTCCCACTTCCCCTACTCCTTTACACCTTTTCTTCCTATTACACAATATCAATTATACATTTTAAAAATTACAATATCAAGATCTAGAGACACTACTACAGATTTTACAGAATTTAAAAGGATATAGAAAGCATATTACAAAAATCTTTTTTGAAATAAATTTGACAACTTCTAAGAAGTACCTTGGAGACAAATTAATGAAACTAACTCTGGAGGAAATATAAAGCTTGAATAGCACCTATTAAAGAAAGTATATTCCTAGCTTGAAAACCTCCCTATATGACAACAACAACAACAGGCTCATATACATTTTAACAGATAAATTATGTCAAACATTTAAAGCAGAAAAGAGTAGGAACACTTCTCCTCTCAGTTTAGGAAATCAATGTTGTGCTAATACTAAAACTGGATAAAGATACTAGAAGAAAAAAGTATGAACATAGATAGAAATTTGTTTAATAAAACAAGCTCTTAGAAGCCAGATCTGGCAGTATGTAGAAAGTGGTTTTATTATAGGGATGGCAGTTCAGCATTGGAAGATCCACCCCCAAAAGTCATCATTTTAACAGAGGAAAGGAAAAAGCCATGTGATCCTGTCACTAGTTGGAGAAAAAGTTTTAGACTAAATTCTACACCTGTTCATGGTAAAAGCTATCAGGAGACTAGAAGTACAACAGAATCTTCTCAACAGATCAAAGTCATGTAATCCATACTTCCAGCAAAAACACCTTATATGAATGGCGAAGATACAATGCTTTCTCCTAAGGTGGGGAACAAGGGCAGATATGCCTTCTCTTCATCTGTCCATTAAGCTTTGAAACCTAGGCCCAAATCAAAATAGTTTGGCAATAAAATGACACAATTAGGATAGGATTGGCAATGTAGATGTAAAATCTTTATATGTAGATGAAATGATCATCTACAGAGAAAATACTAAGAAATCTCTAGGAGCCCCTAGAACTTGTATTTGAAT
>NW_004624737.1:7516280-7548732 GCF_000247695.1 Heterocephalus glaber | reverse complement strand
CGAATAGTTTCTCTAGAGTGAGAAACTGAAAGTATAAATAAGGACTAAAAGATATAATGGATAATGTGAAATAGGAAGAAAAGGGGCAAAGGGGAGGGGGAAGTGGGAGGGGTAAGGGAGAAGAAAGAATGGAATGGAATTAATATGAGAAAAAGAAAAAATGGAAACAATGTTTTTGTAGATAGGGAGGGGTGGATTGGTTGAAGGGAGGGCAAGGGAATGGAGAAAATGTAAGAACCAAGATGGACTATGTAAAAGTGCAAATTTCCAATGATGAATGTCATTATATTGTATACCTTAAATGTACCAATAAAATTAATTTTAAAAAATGCTAGAGAGTCTGGGTTAATTTCCATCCCTATGACAAATACCTGAGATAAATTTAATTTACAAAGAGAATTTATTTTGGCTCATGGTTTCAGAGGCTGCAGTCTATGGTTACCTGACTTCATTGCTTTGGGCCTATGGTGAGTACTTTATGGCAAAAGCAGAGGAAACTCTTCACTCTTTGGCAGGCTGGTTACTCTGAGGTCAGAGCCATCTGGATGCACACTCTTCCTGAACACTGAACACGGGTTTATCTGTGGCTTAACTGAGGCTTTTTATCTCTTTTCCAGTTCCTGCCTTTAAGCTTCTACCTGATATCCATTCATATGGTCAGGAACTGTTAGCTGCCACTAAATACTGATTACTCTGTTTTCAGCAATACTCTGGGTTATTAAATGTGCCAGTCTGTCCCAAATAAAGTGAGGCACCGTGATGGCTATTTTTAGGTATCAACTTGACTGGATTAAAGAGTACCTTGAAAGCTGGTAACATATTAATGGATGGTGTCATCAAAGTATTTCTGGAGATAGGTGTGCATCTGTGCACTGGATGTGGAGGTTACTCTCTCTCTCCTCTCTGGAACCAGGCCACATCTCTTGCCTCTGGCTATGAGAACTTGTGTTTCTGGCCCTTGAATGCCTATAGCCCCCTGGATTCACAGGCCTTTGACTAAAGAAATACATCACTGGCTTTGCTGTTTCCGAGGTTTATGGATTGGGACTAAGGAATGCTTCCAGCATTCTTGGGGCTCCAGCTGGAAGACCACCTATTATGAAGCTTCTCAGCCTTTATAAACATATAAGCCAACTTCCCTTTCCTATGTATCTATACTTTCTATTAGTCCACCCCCTCCCCGCCTCCTTCCTTCCTTCTGGAGACCTATTATTACAGGCCTTTTGTAATAAGCAGTATCTTGGTAGACTTTGAAGCCTACTCCAGCCCTCTCCTGAAAAGAACCTCTCAGCCTCTGAACTATAAAGAAGGCTGGGAGGGAGGGGCTGATGGGAAATTGGCTCTTTATTGAATGCCCCACCCACAGTGGAACAGGTGTTGAAGGAGAAAGGAGTACCAGAAGGACAAAGCTGAAAAAAATGCAATCTGCCAAGTGAATATCTTTAACTTTCCAGCCAGAAGTACCGTCTACTTTCTAGGTTAGGTTTTTGTGATTTTTCCTTTGGCAGGTTCATACAATTCTTAAGATTATTTTATGCCTTTTATTATTAATAGTTTGGTGGGGTTTGTTTGTTTTTTTACTGTTTCCCACTTGATTACTGTTAACTGAGGGATCTAATTTTCAGTGTACTCCTTTGGATTTTTCAAGATATTGGAAGCAAGCATCTGCAAATAATATTTTACTCTCTCCCCTAAATTTAACTTTCATTTTTGTTTCCCTGTACTTTTACATTAGCACCAACTCATAACATTAATGATAGCAGACATAAGTGTTTCACTCCTTACTTGAAAGAAGCATTTCAAAAGTTGCAACTTGACCGTAACTCTCACTTTAGGTTGAAACACTCTAAATTATTATGGAAGAATTCTTGTAACACAATAAATGTCTTTGCTAAGAATATTTAAATTTAGTACATTCATAGCTTCTCCTAAATCATGACTTTTAAAATTCATGTACATTAACATTTTTTTCTACACTACTCAAAAGTTCATGTTGTTGTAAATATTCTTTTTAAAGAAAGAATATTCTTAAATTTGGGGCCACTGATTAACACAACTTTTAGATACAGAACTGGTCAAAAAGTGACTATGAAGACTTCATCACATACTTCGTCCAAGATACTAGTTACTTCTCAATTGTCCAGTTCTTCAAGGAAGCACACATAAATCAATGAACATCAAAATAAACCATCTCAACTCCGCATTGTAGAAAAATTTTCTAATGCTACTCTTAGCTGGCAACCGTGACTTGAAAAAGAAAGTCCCCTAGCAAGTTGCCAGATAGGTTCCCCAATGAGGTCAAGATACTCTGCTGAGAATAAGGATCCTAATGAGTTAAGGCAAAAATGCCAACACCCCTAATAGGTATATCCCAACTTAAATAAACAAATGTCAGTGATAAAATGGAATTGTTTTTAAAAATCAGTTAGCTGTATGGAGTTAATATATATTGTGCTTTCACCTCACTTCTAGTCTCTCCCAAGAACTCGTGTTACTTTTTAAAAATATCTATTTCAGTTGACTAAACGAACTAGAATTTTTCTACCTAACTTGGACATAACTTCTGCATTTATCTCATTTTAATCCCTCCATAAATTCTTACTTTTAGCATACATTTACCCACTATTATACATATTCTCATTTTTATACAAACACATCTACACTGGCAATTTTATATAGATGCAAGTTAGTTTTTATACTTTGTAATTCATTTACACAGATGGTATATATCACAAACTATCAAACTAGTGTTTTGTAATGAAAATCCCATTCAAAGAGAAGACCCTTGAGGAAACTTAAGCAATGATCAGTAAACTATGGTTTATGGGTCAAATCCAGCCTGTTTGTGTGAATTAATTTTAATAAAACATGGTCACATTCATGTATGTATTACCCAGGGCTGATTCTGTTACAATGCTTGGGTAGTTATGACAGGGATTCTATGTCCAATAAAGCCTAAGTTAATGACCATCTCACCCCTTACTGAAAATACTGACTTCTCAATGGAACATATCATTTTCATAAAAAACTATTACATTTAAATCTCTGGTACTGCTGGGTGTGGTGGCACACACCTGTAATCCCAGCACTGGGGAGGCTGAGGCAAGAGGATTGCTGAGTTCGAGGCCAGCCTGGGGTCCACAGTGAGTTCAAGACCAGCCTGGGATACACAGTGAGTCCCTGTCTCAAAAAAACCAAAACAAAAAACTCAAAATGCAGAAAATACATTTCAATTTGTGCTAATAGCAAAAACTCTAATTTTTTTTTTTTTTGGTACCAGGGATCGAACTTGAGACCTTGTACTTGCAAGGCAGGCAGCAGAACCACTGAGCTAAATCCCCAGCCCTAGTGAACTATTTTTTAAAGTAAATGTCAAGGGCTGGGGATTTAGCTCAGTGGCCACTGCACCTGCCTTGCAAGCGCAAGATCCTGAGTTCAATCCCCACTACCAAAAAAAAGTAAATGTCAAATAGTGAGAGGCTCACTTCAATAGAAATGGACAAACAGGAAAAATAAAAATCTCTCAACCTAGAAATGTGATTGAAAAAAATAAAACTAAAACCAACTCTTCACTTGTAATAAGAGCTTCAATATAGTGAATGCATTTTGGAGAACCATCTTTGGTTCAGTTTTAGTCAAGAAAAAAGAATGGATAGAGGGCTTTGGGGTTTTTTTTTTCCTACTCCAGCAGCCTCCTTCAGAATAACCTAAATTAACAAAAACAAAAGTTCCTACTAGAACCTGGGTCATGATGTTAAATGGCTTTTAAAACTTTTAAGACAAAAAATGTATATTCCAACATTACATTTATTTTTGTAGTATGGCTATTCTGAAATGTATATTCATAGCGCTATAGTTCTTTCTTCTCTCTATTCACAGGAAGTAACACCTCATTACAGATGCATCCATAACAACAGCTTTTCAATTTTATTGCTGTTAGGGTACTGAAGTGCATAAAACTCTATGGTTTACCTTGCCAGTAAAATCACAGGGAAATTATGGTAAATACGGCCTTTCTCAAACAAAATTTCATCTATTATTTTTGGAGAAAAGTCTCACTTTATTTTGTATAGTTTAGTAGCATTTAAAAAACACCACACACACATACACGTGCGCGCACACATGCACACTTACTTAGAAATCTAAGTATTTCTCATTTGAATAAAATTTCCATCAGATTTTAGGATGAAAAAATTCCTTGTATAAACACAAATTTGACTTTAATTGAAGAAAATGTTCATTAACAATGAAGTTAACAATGCTTACCATTCTTTAAACATGATATACATTATTAATATATACTATATATTTCCAATTAACTCCATTCTTAGGCTCAATTAAGAAACACAATTTTAACAGGTTTTATACAAAAAAATACTTCACTAAGAAAGTAGATAAACTGCACAAAAACAGTACAAGTATAATCTGCATAGCAAGATAGCTTGAAGCATCTATGTATGGCTTTCTTTAAAATAAAACTATTAGGGGAATGGGCCCATTTGGGACCTACTGTTACAGTTGACGTATGTAAACTGTTTCACATCCTTTTTAGGCACTTGCTAACAATAGTGTTCAATCCCTGAAAAATCAATTTACTTAAAAAAATCTACACCTGAAATAAACACCAAGAGAATAACATGAATAGTCTTGTACATATATTCTTTTTAAATTAAACAACTAGTTTTATTAGTGCATGCACAGAACTAAACTAAAAGAAAAACAATTTTTGTCAAAAACTTTGTGCAAATTTACATAACAAAGTACAAAAATTATGTACAGATTTTTGTTATATACAGAAAAAAAGCCCTGAAGTTTTCATCCAATTAATGAAAATATTAACACTTATATTAACAATGTAACAAAAAATTATATAGCACATAATTTTGTAATATAAGAACTTCATTATCCAATGATCTAACAAAACTTGATACAAGTCTACAAGGTGAAAAGTGTAAATCTGCTGACTATTGTCATGAAAATGTTCATTTTGAAACTCTGGCAGACATGTCCCTCAGTAATCTGTCCTAAAGTTTTATGAAACGCCACTGCGTCCACTGTTAATGCTTTCCCACTTTCAAACATCAACAATCAGCAAGTACCTGCTCTGGGCTGTCAGTTATACTGAAAAGTTGTAACAAAAGTGGTTTGTCTAGCTGAGCTTGGTGGCATGTGTCTGTAATCCCATCAATCAGGAGGCAGAAGAAGGAAACAGCAAGTTCAAGTACAGCCTGCACTACATAGCAAGTTCAAGTTAAAAACAAAAACACATACACGCAGCCAAAAAAAGGTTGTCCTAATTTAGACATGTTTAAATAATAATAGTAATTAAACACACAAATACGTGACCTACTTTGTTAATCTTCCTTCAAATTATTGTGTAAAAACTTTGATTTTTGGCTGGGGATTTAGCTCAGTGGTTTCGCTGCCTGCTGCGTAAGCGCAAGAATATGAGTTCGATCCCCGTTACCAAAAAAACAAAACAAAAAAACAAAAAGTTTGATTTTCAAGAGAATCCATTCCCTTTTAAGTGCTTCTGTGTTCCATGGTTTTAAAAGGGATGGCAATCACAAAAAAAGACGCCCGTTTGGTTTACTGGGAAAAAATTTAAATCAGATAGGCATAGTTCCATGAAAAGGTATTACTGAAAAATATCCAATTTGCAAACATGCTGAAAATTACTAACTGGATTTTAAAACTAAACAGACTTTAATGTTTCTCTTGAGGCTGCCCATCTACTGCAACACAGTCATTCAGAAAAAGAAAATCACCTTAGGTGTTCTAATCTCTGACCTGGGACACAGCATAAGAAGAAACAAGATTTACTTGCCCCAAATTCTTCAAGTATTAAGATATAACTATAGTGAGTTAAAAGTACTTTTCAAAGGAGTCTAATACCCTTCAAATGAACTGAATTTATTAGCAACATAGATTAACTTCTTTACTCAGGCTGTTATCTTTACAAGTGATGAGAAACTCATTCAGTTTACATTGTGAAAGAGTTATCTTCAGAGGAGCTGTATTTATCAGATTCTTAAGGCTAGTGGAAGAAGAGTGGGAATGAAGCTGTCTGCCATTACCTGTACTAACAGTGTCTAAAGAAGTAAACTGGAAAAACTGATCATAATTCTCTTTAACCGTAACTTCCCACAAACACATCTTTAAGAAATTAAAACAAGGGCCAGGGATTTAGCTCAATGGTTCTGCTGCCCGCCTCACAAGCGCAAGGTCCCGAGTTCGATCTTCGGTACCAAAAAAAAAGAAATTAAAACAAGATACATCTGTGCGGATTAGTTTTTTTCAACTTATGTGTGCAGTGATGGCATTTTCAAGTACCACACATAAAGCTTTTGCTCTTCCATGGAAATATAACTTTAAAAATATTGCAGGAACTATGAGTAGAAAATGCTCACATCATGATAACCCAGTTTTCTTCTAATTTTACTTCTCCTTGATAATTTTGGTAAACTATTCTAACACATTCCAATCCCGAGTAGCTTCCATTAAATGTCTCTGCCCATGACCAGCCCAAGTATCCTGATTGTCAAATACTTTACCACAAAACCAACAGTTAAACCTAGCTTTCAAAACATTTTCAGAGGTAGTTTTTACAATCTGGTAATTGTTTTTGCTTGTCTTTTTGAGCGTTAGTTTGAGCACAAATCTTTCTTTCACAGAACTAACAGGTTTAAATGTTTTATGCCTCTTGGAAAAACCATCATAAGTTGTTTTAGAAGGGTTATAACAAACTGGTTCTTGTAAAGCACTTACAGTTCTTTTTGACAATGAAACCTTAACTATGTGTCCATTAAATTTGGCGACAGTTTTCATTACATTTGCTACTTCTGGTGTATCTGCATCAGGATGGTTCAAAACCACAACGGGTTGGTTTTTCCTAGGACATTTCACAAGCTGTGTGGAACGAAAAGGGAAAAGTCGCAAAATTCTGACTGAATCTTTTGAAAGCCTAGGTCTGCTAAATCCAAATGTTTCATGCCCTTCTTCAGCTTTAGCCTTTTCTTTACACTTTCTATGCAATGTTGATTTTTTTCTTGGAGGTTCTTGGTAACTATCCTTACACTTCCGTTTACAGTTTCTGTTTCTAGATAAAAAGGCAGTTTCAGAATCTTTGGCTCTTACGTGACTCTTCACTTTTGAAAAATTTCTCTTCGAAGTTCTTCTATTGAAATTTCTCTCAGTCGTACAACTTGTTTTACACCTTAATACTCTAGCCTCTGAATGGTCACTGATACATACTGGTTGCTCAGAAGATTCTGGGCACATTGCAGTAGAAGTTATAACAATTTCATTTGCTGGCATCAAATCATCTATTAAAAAGGGTAAGGCATCTCTAGAAGACTCGGGCTCTTTCTGCTCTATAGTCTGATTAGAAGGTACACCATCTTTCTGAAATGAGGATACAGAGCTGCTAACTGGCATACTATTAGCAGCAGTAACATTTAAAACAGGGTTAAAAATTTTCAGTAATATTTTTTGTGGTGTTCCCTCAGGTCTCTTTGGCTGTATATTTTGATAATAAGCACTATTTTGGACTAACGTGGGTTTAAGCAGCTCAGTGTTATTTGGCATTACACACTTTAACAAAACAGCTTGTTTGCCATCAGGCAAAAGGGTATAAAGAGGAGATTTTGGAAAAATTTCATTCTGCTGTTTTAATGAATCCAAGATATTCAACTTTGTGCCCTGCTGCTCAGATAACACATAAGGAGGAACAGCTTTTGCTGAAGAACTTGATGTTTTAATAACATAAGGGCCTTTTAATGACAATGTATTTTCTGAGCTACTTTTCATGCTCAAACAACTGCCAATGCTGGAACAAAGTGCAGGTGTAAGACAATTACTGTTCTGTTCTACCTTTAAAAAAGGGGTTTTGCAAGGCTCCTTTGTCATAATTCCACAAGCTGGTGCACTCTCAGTTTTGACAGTGGAAACACTTTCAGGGTTCCTATTATTAAATGTGAGAATAATTCCAGGTTTCTTGTTTAAAAGAAGAGAAGCAGGTACTCTTTGTGTATTAACAAGTGAAAGTGGTCTTCCTGAAACAACATGGAATCCAGGCTTGTTAGCGACATGTAATGGTATAAAAAAACCTTTTGGTGTTGGAACAAATATAGTTTTTTTCTGTTCTGAGTTCAGAGGTGGATTCTGCATATATAAAGTACCTGAATTGTGTGTAGTGGCTCGTAGTTTGTCCTTTACAAGCTGCTGTGTTATTATTGCATCTGACTGAGTCTTAAGTAATGTGCTAATACCTGAAATTCTAGGTGTCTTCCCTGAATCTCTCACGTCCTGTGAAACCGATAGCACTTGCTTCTTTTTTCCATTAAATTTTAAATTTAGATCATTTGTAGGGATACTACCAACACTGCCAGATGGAACTGGGAAGACACCTTCTACTTTGATGTCTTTTGAAGATTCAACTACTGTTCCTTCGCCCTCATGTTTTTGAAGTGACAGGTCACAATGAGGCGTCAGGCTTTCGTCTGGAATTTTAGAGTCCTGTTTTACATCATATTTTGGTTTTAATTCCTCCTGAAGTAATCGATTTAGTTCAGGTGGCAAAAATTCTGATGCCTGTTGGCTCTGGAGAGAGAAAACAGATGTGATCCTAGGCATCATAAGTGAATCAACATTAGAAAAGTCATTCCATTCTGGTTTTTCATTCACACTCTCTAAATTTTGGTTTGCATTAGTGTAGAGGTTCTGTCCGTCAGTATTCTGCCCTTTCTCTAAAACACACTGCTCTTCCATTTCACCTTTCATTTTCAAAGTTCCATCTTTGTCATTTAAAAGGCTGACAGATGCTAACAGGCTATCTGGGTTTGAACTCTCCTTCCTCACTAGTGATAGAGCTGTCTCACTAACTGGTTGTTGAGCAACTGTTTTGCTGGATGAAGATTCTCTCTGAAAGCTTTCACACAGTGCTGTTCCTGAAAGCCTACGGCGTTTATTAGAGTTGTTCACTTTTGAGTAGTTATGAAAAGGTAATGATCCTTGGTTGGAGGACTCAGCAGGTAGCTCAGAGTTGACATAATTAATGCAATAGTTATGCATATCTCCACTGTTGCATACACTTGATTTTGTGGTATGGCTGACTTTATCCGGACTTTTATTGATGGTGTTTGATACCTCAGGATGATGCTGAGTGATACGACTTCCCCATAAGTCAACAATATCTCTTGCTTCAACTTTTGTGGTCAAACTCACTGATGTGGTAACCAATTCTGATGATGCTGGCAAAGGAGACACGCTTTTATTGTAATCCACTGTTTGAAGCATATTATTCCTTTCAGATATCAAAGCCATTTCTTTTTCTGAAATTTTTTTCCCTGAAAGTATGGGAGATGAACGTGAAAATGGAGTTGTTTTCATATAAACCGTGTCATTTAAATCAGTTGTCGCTCCTGTTAAAAATCCAGTGGTATCCAAAGTCTGGGGCTGCAAATTAGCAGTACTGTCCTTTACGGCACCTGACTGTGAAGCTGGTAAATATAAATTCTGCTTGCCGGTAGGCAACAATTTTATTACAATATGTTGTCTTCCATCCACCATCCTGAAGCCCATAAACTTAGCACTGTAATTAGCAGGAACTGTTATTTTATTATTTTTTACCATTAACACTGTTGGTCCTTGTAGAGCAGTCTTCAAGAAATCTGAAGTAGAATTTGATCCCTCATCAGCTCCATTATACTGTCCACTGTCCAGAAAGGTTGGCTTTTCTGACTCTGACTCTGTGGGCATATCACTGTTCTCACAATGTAGTCTTTCACTTTTGTCGTCATTTAAATGCTCTTGACCAAGATGGCTCTGGTCTTCAGATTTCATTTCTGCACTGTTTATTAAATTAAGCACTTGAGTGTTTTTGTCGATACTTCTGTCACTTCCACTGTTAACTTTCTTACGTATCCAGAATGCCTTCCTTGATGCACCTATTTTATATCTTTTCAGAATCAGCTTAAGTTCAGCTGAAGTCTTTGCCATCTTCTTTTCATATTTATCTTTCTCCAGTTTTTCTTTCGCATATAAGTGTTCTTTGTGCAAAGTTATAATATGTCTTACAAGATGGTCTTTCCTGGTGGCACCGTAACTACAATATTGACAAGTGAAAGGAAGAGTACCAGAATGAATATGAAGGTGCTTCTGAAGCTCTCCTTTGGTAAAACATACATGATGGCACTTACCACATTTGTAATGAATTTCATTATGTCTGTGAATGTGCTGAACGAATGTGCCAACATCCTGGGTGGAGAATATGCACTTTTCACATTGGAAATTACCATTAACACAGTGTGTGGATATGAAATGTTTCGTCAAGTCCAATAAAGTATACACACACTCACTGTTACAAATGTCACATTTTACTAAAGTGCTTCTGTGGGTTTGGCGGTGTTGTTTAAATATCTGGAAGTCATTTGCGGAAAAACTGCACATTTCACAGGGATATGAAGGTAATTCACCATGGTGCCACATTTCAAAATGTTTCTGCAAATCATTGGGGCTATAACGAGTGCTATCTCCACATTTTAAACAGCTGAAATTGAGTATTTTTGCAGACATTTTTATACCCTCTTCTTCTGTTCTCTCAGACTTATGAAGCAATATACACTCTTCTGCACGGCTTATCGACTTTATACTGATAGATTTTCTTGCAGTCTGTGGTTTGCTACAAAATAATTTTCTATATTTGTTAACTTCGTGTTTCATTAGGACTTCATTTGGAATATTTACCTTCGGCAAGTCGATTTTCACATTTTTAAGTTTATAATGAAAACTACTTTGTGAAATTTTTGGTTTAGGTACTGATCTCATAGTATCAACTACCAGATTTTTCATATTACATCCCATTTTTAAAGTAGTTTCTTTTTCATCACAAAATGACTTGTTCTGTTCAGAAGGCATGATTTAATAAAAAAAAATCCCAGTTTCTCTTGCTCCGAAAACTCTTGATGTTATCTGTAATTTAAACAGGAAGCAATATTCTGCAGAGGCATCTTCAGAATAACCAGGATTTTGCACACGTCAATTCACCTAAAATTAAACAAAGAATTGAAATTTTCATCACAAAATTGAAAGTCAATTTTGTATCTTTAAGTTTATTTTGACACAAAGTAGAAAACACATATATTAAAGATACAAAAGATCTGTTTTTAAGTACGTCAAGAACAGCTTACCAACAAGAAATAGTTGAAAGTAAAAATAACACTAAACTACAAGTCTGAAAATGCAAGCTCTAGTTACAATTCTGGTATATGATATTGGGAAAGCTTCTTTGTGCCTTAGTTTCCTCATCTAAGAAACCAAAATCACCCTTCGGATAAGCACCCTCAAGCTCTAAGATTTTTATCTTTAAGGTGATAAGACAATTTTAAAACAGGGTTTTAATGGCTAAATATTGAAAGCAGACTATATGTCCATCAACAGATAAATGGATAAAGAAAATGTGGTATTTATACACAATGGAGTACTACTCAGCCATAAAGAAGGATACGTTTTTGACTCGCTTATGGGAAAAGAGATACACCTTAAAACCATAATGCTAAGTGAAGTAAATTACATACAAAAGGTTAAATATTGTATGGTTTCTCTTATATGAGAAACCCAAAGTATAAATAATTTAGGAGCACAATAAAAGACAGATGATAAGAAACAGATAGACTTTATAGAGATGGGAATGGGATTTGGGGAGGAGGGGAAATGGAAGGGGCAGGAAGGAAAGTAAAAAGGATAAAGATGTGATATGCGTATATACCAATTCCCCACAATGAATGTGCTCATTATGGATCACAACATGTATAGTGGTACCTCGGTTCATGAACTTAATCTGTTCCACCATTTCGTAAAAGATGGCCACATTTGTCTTTGTGCGGGAAAGACCGCCACGGTCGTCTTTGTCACCCGATGCAGTCTGCAAACAAAAACAAAAGTTTGACAAACGTTTTTGTTTGTGAACCAAATTGCTCGCAAACAAAAGTGTCTGTAAACCAAGCTACCACTGTACTAGTAATAAAAGGAAGAAGAAAAAAGAAACTGTGAGTCAAATAAACCTCTCCTCCTTTACAAAATAAAAATACAATAAAACAGGGCTTTAACAATCCACTTATTTATCTATCAATCAACTTACTGATTGACAGAGACAAGGTCTTGCTATGTTGCCCAGGCTAGCCTTGAGCTCCTAGCTGAAGGGATTCTCCTGCCTCAGCCTCCTGAGTAACAGGGCCATAAACATGCATCATTGCACTTGGCTGTATGTATTTAAAAACCTAAGCAAGAGAATACTAAACACTTAAGTTCTAGTTATATAAAATGGTTTGTCTATGCAACACTGACAATTTTTTTCATTTCCTTACTTGACATAGCTAAAAGCACCATTCATCTAACTAGATGAATAAAATAATCACTACATGAATAAAAGCTTCATTCATTAGGGCTGGGGATTTAGCTCAGTGGTGCTGCCGCCTGCCGTGCAAGCGCAAGGTCCTGAGTTCAATCCCCAGTACCAAAAAGAAAAAAAAAAAGCTTCATTCATTAAATAAAAACAACAGAAAGACATCTTCTACTCCCCCAAGTTATCACTGCTAATTAGTTAAACAAACAAACAAGAAGAAAGAAAAAGAAATAGCACATCTCCCTCCCTGGCTTAGTCCCTAAGTCCATCTAACCTTTCTGGTTTCCTACCATTTTGGCTATTTGGTTGTTTGTTGGTGTGTGTTTTTTGTCCCTAGCACTCAGACAGATGGAGGTAACAAAACCCTATTTCTATCCATCTCTATTTATTAAAGCATTTACTCTTGTGCTCACATCGGCAGCACATATGCGAAATCGTTTACTCTCAATGGTTTTCTTTCTGTCTTTCTCTCTCTCCTCTCTCTCTCTCTCTCTCTCTCCCCATCCCCTCCCCTCCCTTCTTTTCTTTTTCCTCTTTCCTTTCCTTTTTAGAAAAGCACCCCTAGCTCCACTCTCTTAATTTCTTCACCCGTAAAAGGGAACAAAAAAAATTAGCATTTCCCTTCCTCTTCCTCTTTCACAAGGTTGTTCTGAAGATTAAACGAGAAAACACACATAAAGGTATCTTGAGAGGTACTATGTAAATGGTAGCTACCATTAATACTATATGTGATTACCACGTATGGGACAGGACAATACACAGCTGAGATTAAAATCTGAGTACTAAAGGTTCACTATTAAATATATCAAACTCTATATTAGAAATTCTTTTATTTTTGTACTCATATATATGAATTTTACATAAAGTTAGATAAGCTAAAGAAAGTGTACATAATATTAAGCTCCACTCGTGTTCAAAGTAAGGTCTCACCTTTAAATTTCAATTAATCTACAAACACCCAGGAACGTCACTGTTTTAGAACTCCTTTGAGGGAACGTAATTAAGTTAAATTACTTTACATATTAAGAGGCCCTTTTAGTATTTCTCAAACTTAATACTTCGGGCTGGGTCTACAAAAACATGTTCATATACATGCTAAACTGACAGCATATATTCTATTAAAACGGTATCACCTTTTGATTATCTTTACATAGCATGCCTAATACTATAAAACGTTAGTATTTTACTTTAATAAATTTCCTACAAAACTAAATGTAAAAACCTCTTCTTCAAAAGTAAAAGAATGCATTGCTAGAACAAAGTGCAATGATACCTGGTGGATGGATACTCTGCACCAATTGAGAACATTCCCTGCACAGTGATTTCCCATCTGTGGAACTTTAACTACACCAAGACCAGAACATACGGTTCAAGCATGTGAAAGTTTTTTAGCACAGCTAGTAATGGTTGTTTTGCATTAGCCAGAATGGGACGTGGGGGTCATTCTGAATTACCATATCCAAGCTTTTCTATACTACATATACAAGAAACGATTATCATGGGTTTCATTACAAAAGGCAAAGTGCTTCTTACAAGCAGTATCACATGTTTCAAAACATATTTGTGTAATGCCAAAAAATTCTATTTTTATATTTCTCCTATGCAAGAACTAACAAGATCTGGTCCTGCTTAGCTTCTGAGATCAAGTAACATCAGGTATGGCCATAGACAGACATTTGTATTGCTAAATACCATCAATTTCACTTCAAAATAACTAAACAATTTAAATTTCTTCAAAAATAATCTCGGGCCGGGGACTTAGCTCAGTGGTGCCATGGCCTGCCTTGCAAGTGCAGGGTCCCGAGTTCGATCCCTGGTACCAAAAACAAAAAAACAAACAAAACAACAATCTCAAAGTCTTATAGCCAGTATAAGAATAGGCTTTTGAAACAATCAACTAACACAAGAAATAAATACCTAATTAATTCATGTGAATTTTGATGGATGTGGTGGGAGACAGGAAAAGAAAAATAATGTTTAAATTTAAAAATATTGGTTTACAGTAAAAGGGGAGAGCCCCTAGATACCTTCTCCCTCAATCCTATTCTTCTCCCACAAAATACTGTCAACATTTTAGTATGGAATCACCCAAATATATTTATAAATATATAGCTGCACATACACTGCATCAGTTAGCACTGTTTATTCAGTTGCAGGCATCCAAAAATCCAACTCAGCCCTATTTAAGCTAAACAGAGGCTTCGCTACATTGGCACAGTCCAATAGTACACTAGGCTTAGCAGAAGCTCCAGCTAGGGATACAATGTAATTAGTCCCTGGTAGCTATCTCCATTTGGCTTCACTACTGGGCTCCAGCTTATGCCAAAATGACTTGCTGAGAGTTCCACGTTAATATTTTTCCAGGTATAAACCTCATAAAAAAGCATGTCACTCCCTCAAAAGCAGAGTATAAATAAGTCTTGGGCCAAATTTTTTTAAGTGTCAATCTCTACTGACTTCTACATCAATCAGAGTGTTAACTCAGCATCAGTTAGATACACTTCTTTGAATAACCACGCATGGTTTATAGGCCTTTCATTGGAGACAGGGGCACATAAACACCATTCAATAATAGAACTGTGATTAAGGAAGAGAGGATGGTTCCCCAAAACACAATCAGAGCACTACTACGGGGGGGGGGGGGCAAACAAATACAAAAAGCAAACAAATAATGTATATGGAGCTTTCTTTGTTTATTCTTATACAAATAAGAGTATTATACATAAAATTTTGCAACTTGACTTTTTTCACTTTTGTATCATGGACTTCTTTCCATGCCAGTGCAAACGTATTTAGTTCACTTTCAATGGCTGCAAGAGTATTTCACAGCACAGATATATTATTATAGCTTATTTAACCAAATGGTCACTGGTAGAACCTTCCACCTTTTCCCACTTTTTCCTATTACTGTATAAAGACTGGTACAGTTACAGTTCTTGCATGTAAAACATTACGCACCTGAGTGTTTCTGAAGAATAGCTACATGTATACTTGTTTTCACCCCAATATATGCACTTCTACAGCTCTAAAAATATGCTTCAACAAAATTAAAAATCCACCATGAAAATGTAATTCAAGAGCCATTGAAAGGCTTGTTAATTAATTGCCCTATCTATTGGGTAGCTCTTGTCTATTTTTTATGTCTGGCTCTGACACAAAGACAATTATGTTTTATAATTACAAATGATGTCATAGTTGTAGGTGGGTTTATCCTTTCCTTGCAGATTAAAAAGGACTGTGTATTAAAATGTACCTTGTTGCAAATTTTACTAATAACCCAGAACAAGATGAATTACAGATCTATATAAGCAAACATTCTATCAACTATTTTGTTGCAACGTCTTAATAAAATTTCAAAATATTTTCACTGATCTTAACAAAGACAGTTGTTCTCACCAAATTCATTACCATGATCCCCTCAAAATAAGACCTACCCAGAAAATAAGTTCTAGCATGACTGTAGAAGAAACATCCCCTGAAGATGAGCCCTACTGCCTCTTTTGCTCCAAGGGATGTCCCCTCTAAAACCATGCTAGAACTTGTCTTCCAGGTAGGCCTTACTTTCAGGCAAACAGGGTATCTGATCTGACAAGTTGAAGTAAGGAGAATAACCAAGCTATTACTCATAGCTATCCCTTTAATGAGGCTATCTTTGAAACAGTAATTCCAGAATGGAATGTTTGTTTGGGTACCGGGGATCTAACTCAGGACCTCGCACTTCCAAGGCAGGCATGGTGCCCCTGAGCTAAATCCTCTGCCCCAGAATGGGATGTTTGTTATAAAAATGTTAATATCAAAGAAAAGGCAATATAAGGCAAAGGGCCTGTGATGGGTAAGAGGGGCCCTAAAAAGAGCTACTATAAGTAACTGAAATTCTTACAAAGCTAAGATAGAAGACTGAGAAAGTATCTGCTCTCCCTTCACCAAGGTGGAGCTTAATTAAAGAAGATTCCAAAATGACAAGCAAAGTAGAAATTTTTTTTCCTAACATAACAGACCAGATTCAAATAAGAGAAGCCTCAATAATCTAAGAATCAAATTTCAGTTAACTACTCCACCAAGGCTATTCTGTGTAAGAATTATACAAGGTTTTGTTTTGTTTTAAAAACTGTCACTAAACCACTTGTCTGGTTTGCTTTCAGGGACTAAGGCAAGAGTCACGGAAGGAAATCTCTGAAAAAGTAGGAACTTCAACTGTTCAACTCTCATTACAATGCTATGTAACTCAGGAGTCGAAATGCTATGCGATAAAACTCAACAGATAGCTTTGGTTCCTTCTTTCCCTAATTTTGGTTTACTTGACACTTAAAAATTCATTATACAAAGACCATTAACTCTTTATTTCCAAGTATCAAAAGGCTTGATGCTGAGCAGAAACTCTTTCACTATTACTACTACTTATTTCCTGTTTCATCTCTGACACGTTTTCTGCATTATTCTTAAGTGTTCATGTCAGTTATCACTAATTCTGGCTTCAAATATAAGAACTTAAATGTGCCACTGGGAACATTTTTGCTGGAGAAAAATAGAAATTACAAAACAACACTAAGAAAAGAGACCACCTTATTAAGTAATCCACTTAGCTTTCACTTGGTAACTATTTAATATTGAACGTCAGTATTTTGAATATGTAATTTACAGTACATAACAGAAGTCCCCACACCCTGGACTGGTCAATGGACTATTGGGAAATGGGCCTCACAGCTGGAGGTGAGGGGTGGGTGAGCAAGCCAAGCTTGACCTCTGTTTACAGCCGCTTCCCAGTGCTGCCATTACTGCCTGAATTCTGCCTCCTGTCAGATCAGTGGCCACACTAGATTTTCATAGGATCTTGAACTCTACTGTGAACTGGGCATGCCAGGAATCTAAGTCCCATGTTCCTCTGAATCATCCAGACTTCCACTATGACCACCCCAACCCCAGGCAATGGAAATACTGTCTTCCATGAAACCAATCCCTAATACCAAAAACACTGGGGACTTCTGACATACAGTCTGAGGGGGAGTTTGTGTATTTTAGTCAGTTTGGGGTTTGTACTTCACCTTCAATTTCAAAGTTGGTCTAGAAAATCTATTTGGTTTTCAACTATGTGCAACCTGTAAGCATGTAGAAACAATGATGATACCTGATAGCTACTTATACTAGGACCGCCTCCTGCGGTCAAAAAAGGTACAGTCTATTGCAAACATTTCAGGTAGCACAAAAAGAAAGAGAAATTTTATAGCAATTTCAATCCTCAAACCTATTAGGTTAATGCTGTTTTTATTACAGCCCAATTTCCACTCCATCAACAAGAATGACTGGTTTGAAATGTGCTACCTAAATTACTATACTACTGTCTCGTAGGACTTGACCAATATGTAAGTCTTAAATAAGAAAATTCTTTTAAGAGTACTAAGGTAATTCAAGGAATTTCCTGCACCAAGATAGTAATTTAAGCTATCTGATTTCCTCTCTCTCCCAAGTGCTCCAAAATAACCAAAAAATACAATAAAGAAAATCCTACAAAATAGGAACCCAAAAAATTCCAATAAAATATCCCATATTATAAGATATTTGGTAGGAAATAGTGTGGTAATGGAAGAGTGAAAACAAGTGCTGACCTACTAAACACTACCTGCTTTTTTTTTTTTTTTTGGAACAGGGTCTTACTATGTTGCCCAGTCTGGCCTCAATTTCCTGGGGTTTCCTGCCTCAACCTCCCCAGTAGCAAGGGACTACCCACATGCCACCACATCCAGTAACTAACCAACCACCATTTTTTAAGGAAGAAAACCATTAAGGGACATTTATCTAAACAATATTTAATAAGCATCCGTCTGTTACGCTCCATTTAAAAACTGAGTGACAAAATTCTGCCCGCTTCCTCAAATAAACATACCTTGGGAGAGAAAGCAAGGATTGAGTAGAACATCGGGATGGAGCCCTTTGGGTGATGGTGGCTCAGGCTAAGATATAAGAAGAAAAGGAATCAATCCAGAGCTTTGAGCTGGGTCTGGAAGCTAGAAAGGGCAGGCAGTTGCTAGCATCAGCTGTTAGGAGAAATGTAAAGAGAAAATTCTTTGTGAACAAAGATAATCTTCCTACACCCATGGTTATCTTCCTCTACCTAAGACTTTTGTCCTTTCTCCATGTAAGTAAATTATTATGTCTATACCAGTGGTGGTGAACCTTTTAGAGCTTTCAATGGTAACAAAGAGCCCCTTGCCACACGAGTGCCATTAGTTCGCCACCACTGGTCTATACTGTCAAAAGAAAATTAAAATTCCTACATTTCCCTTCCTTCTGACTAGAACAACCTGAGTAAATCTTGGTTTATTCTCTAAGAACTCATCTCAACTAACAATGCAAAAAAAAGATAAGCAGAAACAAAACTGGATACAGTAGCTCAAAACAGAAAAATAATCTGAATATTCAGAAAACCACTCCCTTTCTCCCATCCAACAGTGAAATACATTAACTACAATAAAAGTTATTGCAGTAAGAAAAAAAACCCATAAAAAAAATCAGGTAATATAGTTATCCACCCTTATCTTGAAGGAATACATTCAAGGAACCCCAGTGGATGCCTGAACCCACAAACAGCACCAAATACTATATATACTATGTTTCTGGGTCTGGATGTCCCCTCAAAGCCTCAGCAGCAATCGGTGGATTTTTCAGAAATGGCTGAATCTAGAGGGTGTGATGCTGGGATTAGGGATGTGTGATTACTAAACCAGTACTGGCATTGGTTTGGCATCACCCTAATACCAGTAGTGTGGGTAAGAAAAAAGGGGCAGAAAGATGCTGTTAAGGTGCCCTTGCTGCTTTTGCGACCTTGTGGTGCCATGAACTGTCCTCCTCTGTGAAGTCCTAGGCCAAGCCACCTTGCCTTGGAGCCACCCGATTACAGACAGGTCTGAGAGAAATCTCTACAAACTGTGAGCTAAATAAATCTTTCATCCCTTAACTTGTGAGTGTTGGGTATTTTTGTCTCAGCAACGAGAAAAGTAACTAAGACATATACATATCTAGGATAAAGTTTAATTTATAAATTAGGCATAGTATGAGATCAACAGTAATATTACAAAATAAAATGATTTTAACAGTATTCTGTAATAAAAGCTGAGTGGATGTAGTCTCTCTTAACAACTCATTCTATACTCATACTTCTTGTGTGATGCAAGATGGAAACAACGCTTGCGTTATAAGATGAAACAAGGTGAATGATGTGGGCATTGTGACACAGCACTGAGTTACCACATGTGAGTTACTTGAACACAAGCACTATGACACTATGAAGGTCAATGTGGAAAACAAGACAACAGGCTGGATAAAGGGATGACTCACATCCAGGAAAGGTCAGAGAGATTTCATCACACACTCAGAATGGTGTACAATTTAAAACTTATGAATTGTTTATTTCTGGAATTTTCTCTTTACTACTTTCAGACTATGGTCAACGGAAAAGAAGGGACTGCTGTAACTGGCAATCTTAGGAAGATGTGAGATAATATATTGAAAAACTAGAGTATACAGTAATGTAAGAAAACAAAGGAGATGGGAGAGAAAAAAGAATTTTGGAAACGAGAAACACATTACAGTAAATATTTTGCTTTTGGAGGAAAAAAAAAAAAAACTCTTAAATTTTCAAAATCAAAAGCTCCCCAAATGCCAGACAAGATTACTACTACTATAATTTATCCAGGTATAAAATTTTAATTTAAAAAATAAAAATAAAATGCTATCCAGAAAGTGTTTGGGGAGTTACTTAAAATGGTATTCCATTGTCATCAACAACATCAATTTTAATCAGACACCAATGTCAATCAGACATGTCATTCCCAGCTGTAAATGTCCAAAAGACAATGGAATAACATTTGTAGAGTTTTGAGGGGAAAAGGATTAACCCAATAATTCTATATGTGTGAAAATCCTCTTATGTGAGAGGAAAAACAATTTTGGATACATAAAGTTTCAGACTGTATTCCATATATGTACTCTGTGGGAAATTTTTAAGTAAATGCTTAAGCAAAATCAAATTTTATATCAAATAGGAATGAAATAAAAAACAGAAATAATGTAATACAGAAGAAATATCCGTGGATTAAAAAATCTACAACATATAAATAAATATAACCAAAATACTGAAAAGAGCATTTGTATCATCAAATATATAAGACGTACGTCCAGAAAGCTCCCCACTGGAAAAGTAACAACAGCAAAAAAAATTTTAGATGCTGGAAAGCATATAAATATGTAGTATTATGGCTTATATCTCGATTTCCCCACAAAGCCTCATGAGCTCATAGGTGGGCCTTTGGGAGGTGAATGGATCATGGGTGTATGATCCTGGATTAGTCCACTGATCGGCTCAGCATAGTTCTGGCTGTGGATGACAGACTTTCAGAAGAGGGAGGACCCACCGTGGGTGTAGGTGGCACTAATCATGAGGCTTGTAACTTGGACAGAATAAAAGAGAAAAGAAGAAGCCCGCTGCTTCCTGCCTACCCTACCATGAACTGTCTCTACTCTGCTGTGTCACTCTGCCATGCTGCCCCACCTGGAATAAAGCAACTGTTAGAATCTATGTATTAAGGAAAAAACATTTTTAAAAACTTACTGATTTCTTACACATAAAATAAGTAACAGGATGATACATAAAATATTAAGACAACCAAAAGAACTTTTGGAAATAAGGAAATATAAACACTAGGCACAATGGCACACTCCTAGTCGTACTTACTGCTACTTGAGAGACTTCAGAAGAATCTTGACTTCAAGTCTAGCCTAGGCAACACAGCAAGACCCTGCTTCAAAGGAAGAGAGAAAAAGAGGAGAAAGGAAGTGGGGGGAAGCCAGGCTGGCTAGAAGAAATAAAAAAGGGAATTAAAAGTGGTGGAAGGTGAAAGTGAAATAATCTCTCAAAGTGTATAGCACAAACACGGGGATAAAAAATAGGAGAAATGGGGTAAGAAAGAGAAGCAGATAAGGTCTAACAGTAACCAGAGTGCAGAAGAAATTAAAAACACAAAGCAGAAAGACAACAACAAAACGATGTTTTAAAGTACTTAATTGTTGAAAATCAATTTCCAGACGAAAATGTCCACTAAGTGTACAGCATAACGAACCAAGGCATACCACTGCAAAAATTTCCTAACAGTGGAGACAAAAAGAATATCCCACAGGTTTCCAGTGTAAGAAGCCGCAATATTGATTATGCCCAAAGCATGCTCTAAGTAGTGCAGGCTGTAAAGAGTTACATCCCTCAACTGGCTTACTTTAAAAAACAAGTCTGACTGAAGCTATGGGACTCACACAAGCATCTCATGAGCACTGCTGTAGCACTCAGGTCAACAGGACCTCCCTGCTAACGGCCACAGCTGAGACCAGACTAATGGCCTATGAAGCTGTGGGGCTAATATGTGCCCCACGATGAGATAACATGTGCAGCTGAGGTTGGAGTAATTCAAACCAAAATTCCATTCCCACAGTTAGTGCCTCCATAACTTGAAGGACAATGTTCTAATTACAACATATACTTTGTTGATCTTGCTTCTAATTTGAAAATGCTTTGTCTCTTCTCTTTAAAGCCTTGTCTGCATTCATTTCCATAGTAACAGCACATACTGCACATCTGTACACATATCGCACCTTTACACCAACTGATGAACAATAAAAATCAGTGGATGTGACCGACCCGGGCCTTTTCCTGGGGATCCAGCATTATCCATCCCAGTGACCACTTTCTCTCTTTAGTTCTGTTTTTAGTGTATTTTTTTTCTTCAACCTTGTGTCACATACTGAGGAAGTGGGGACTAGACACTTACTACAGGGGGCTCCAGCATCCAGAGAAGAAAACGGGGCCACATAACAAAGGATTCAAAAACAGACCATTTTAGACTCCTGAGCAGCAACAATTAAAGGACAAAAGACAAACAGTGATACCTTCAAATTCTGAGATAAAAACTTTTAACTGAAAATTCCACACCTTGTCAAGCTATCAATCAAAAGTAAGAATAAAGCAGATATACACAAACCTAAGACATGAAAACAGCCAACAAAAGAACAAATGGAAGAGAGAGAATATCCCCAAGGTGACAGTAAAGGGAAATCGTAAGAAGACAGACAACTGGGCATCAGATCACACTGCTCCAGGCAGTCCAAAAATAGGACATCCTGAAAGTCTAAAGGTGAGACACATTGAGAATTTTCGTCACTAAGAATCTCATAATATCAACCTCAGTACAGAATTCTCAGAGAAGACTAGTCCAGATCCTTATCTGTATTTGAATTGTGTTGACATAAACTGATGATGTTTCAGCTTCCCCTCCATGCTCTTATGTTCAAACCATCTAAAGTTATGGTGAGCTTAGAAACCAATTACAGACCAGCTTACCTGCTCTGCGACACATCCAATGTGTTCACACCATAGGCCTATCAGATTGTCCAATTATGGTTAGTCCTAAGGGTTCCTAGGATTCACTCATGACTTTACTGACTTCGCCGAAAGGGGCTCTTGTAAACCACCAAAGAACCTAAAGCTACACTATGATCCAAGTACCTTGCTCACTTTAATTTCCCTTGGGAGCTTTCGTTTAACAAGGGCACTGCTGCCTTTTTATTACATAGCTAGATTTAAGTCTGTCACTAAATTTTCAAAACTGAAGAACTTGGTGTTTATAGAATCATAAAAGTAGCAAAGTAATAATGGGACTTTCATATGGGTTGGGAGAAGAGGGAAGTTATAACTACAGAAAACAACCTGGTTTAACTTAATTAGTTACTATGCAGACATTTGTTTTTTTAATCTTTAAACTACAAGGATATTTTATGTATTGCTATACAAATACCTTACACAAAGACAAAATGAAATGGACAAAAGACAGAAAGTTACGGAAGAATCTAAGTGAAAATATAGCTATCCTTAGTAGAACTCAAAACAAAGCCAAGTAAGAAAACTGCCAATTAGGTTATAAAAGGTGTTACATATTTTCAATGCCCAGTGTTAGCCAGTGAGGAAAAAGAACCCCTATAAGATACTAATGATGGAAATATAAGCAGGTACAACCTTTTACAAAGAACAGTTTGAAAAAACATATATATACATATATATATATATGTATATATATGTATATACACACATGTGTTATGCATATATACAGTAATACCTGGGTTCATGAACACTTCTACTTGGGAACAATTTGGTTCCCGAACAAAAACGCTCAGCAAAATTTTGCTTCTGTTTGCTAACCTCGCATTAGGTGACAAACAACCTCGGCCATCTTCTCCACACAAACACGAACATGGCCATCATCCCCAGAATAGTGGAAAAAATTAACTTTGTGAACCAAGGTACCACTGTACGTACATGTGCATATGTCTATGTAAAGTATATAAACCTGGGGGAAAAGTATAAAACTTCTGATTCAGTTCTATAACAGCGTCCTAAAGGTAGGCAATACTCAGTGATATTCACTGCAGCACTGTTTATAAAATCACAAAATTAATCACTAAATGCCTAGCGATACGTAATAATTGTATATTTTCATTCAACAAGACAGCATTTAATTTAAAAGATATTATAGGGCCGGGGATTTAGCTCAGTGGTGCGGTTGCCTGCCTCGCAAGCGCAAGGTCCAGAGTTCGATTCCCACTACAAAAAAAAAAGGTATTATAAACACATATCAACCAAAAAAAAATCCAAGATACATGAGGCAAAAAAAAAAAAAATAGACACACTAAGACTCAATCTGTTCAAATAGTGATAAATGGATAGAGGGTGGATAAAATATGGGTAGATGTACCCACAAAGATTTACAGCAAAAAGTGTGAAAAATACACATATAAAAAATGGGCTTTTGGAAAAATTTCAGCCTCTCCACCAAGATTCAGTATCCAGTTACTGGAAAATAACAACTTGGGGAGCAAAGCAAGAGAGATGTAGATCCCCAAGAACCAGGAAGGATCTGACAGGGTAATTAAAAGCTACAGAGAAATCAGAGAGACAGAACACAACGCCGAGAAGGGAAAATGGAGTCTACACTTCCTCCAAAGATCCCAGCTCACAGCTCTTGAAAAGGGAAACCAAACCTACAGAGACAAAGCGAATGCTGGGGATGCCAGGTGGCCTCAGGGAGAAACACAGGGGAATAGACCAGAGGTTGCTGTGATGCCCAGGGACAGTGCAAGATTCTCCTCCCACAAGAGTCTTTCAACAGGCAACAGCTGGCGAGTGACTCCAATCCAACAAATCCAGACAGTGCTTGCTTGGACACCATTTCAGACAGGGGCTGACTGCTTGAACACATGAAAACCAAAGCAGCCATCTTGCCCAGAACTGTGGAACAAATTAAGCTTGGGAACAAAAGTACAACCATAATTTCTTTTCTTCTCCCTTTTTTCTTTTATCTTCTATTTCTCATCAGTTTTTTGCTGGTACCATTACCTAGTCCTATAAATATTTTGTCCCACCTCTCTCCTCATTCCCATGCACTGTAAGGTTCAAATTTTTCTTCCTGCATTCCCTTTCCCCAAATCCTTATATCTTTAATAATACAACCATAAATCTTTATTAACCTTTAAATAGTTAACTCTACAAAATTACTCAGGAATTCTTTTCTACCATTAGCGGAGATAGAGCTGTCACATGTAGTACATATTAGCTGTAAGTCAATACCTGAGTTGCTTTAATGTTTACCCTATTAATTGTGGATTTCTTCTCTAGGGTTAAGGGTGGTACAATTGGTTCTTATACTACATTAATATCCAATTTGTCTTGGATGATACTACTGTATCTCATTTGCTTAGTATTACCAGGGTCACATAACTGTTGCTATTAAGGGGTTTTCTTAGAAAGTAAACAACCAGATTACATTTGTGACATTAACAGTACTAGGGTCCATTCCTAAACAACTAGGTGTTGGGCCAAGCACACTGCATCCTTCTCTCCCAAATTAACCAAGGTGGTTGGATCCTGGGGCTGAGGCAAAAGACTACAGTTAGCCATTCCTAAAGTACATCATTAAAAAGTGACCAAAGAGGCCGAGATACATGAATACAGTGTATGGAAAAGATTTAAGTTTTTGTGGCCCAAATTCATTAAATAAAATGCACAAAACTCTAAAAAAAAAAAAAAAAAATGTGACCAAAGAGATCTCTATACTAGCAATAAAATCTTTATATAATAACTGTCCACAAACCTCTACAAAAAGCAAAACAAAAGTAAACAAACATATACACACACATACATATATATGTGTGTGTGTATATATACACATGAGAAGACAAAATTCCCAACTTCCCCAAAGCCACTCCTCCAGAGGGCAGAATATCATAAGCATATGCCTGACTTGGAAAGGAAAACTCAGGTTAGAAAAGAGACCAGCGAGGTACTCAGAAGGTATAACTAAAAGATACAGGGAAAGTAGAAAGCATTCAGATTAAGTGAGCCATAAAGAAGCCCCAATAGCTACAACCAAAGAGAACCTCTCCATGCCACATGATACCCAAAGTACCCAGAAGTCTATCACAGGGACAAAAATCTCAAAAGCTGTTAAAGAAAAACAACAAATCTCATGTAAAGGTAAATCCATTAGAATTGCAGCAGACTTCTCAACACACCTTACAGGCTGGAAGGTTTTAGAGAAGTGTTTCAAGTCCTTAGAACTTCCAAGCTTGACTTACATATCCATATCCTATGAAACTTTCCTTCAAAATCGATGGTGAAATAAGGTATTTCCATGACAAGGAGCACTTCAAGAAATTCATGATCACCAAACCAGCAATACAAAAAATACCCATGGCTATCCTACAAAGAAACATTCAAGCCAACAATACCAAAAAGTCTAAAAGAATGACTACACCTGGAATGCTGAGCAAAAGCAATAAGGGAAACACATCTCAGAATCTGTGGGATACATTGAAAGCGGCTCTAAGAGGGAATTTCATAGCTATAAGTGACTGCATTAGAAAAACAGTGATCCTCAGGATGATGATCTCAAGGTTCTAGAAAAAGAACAACAAATCAAACCCAAATCACTGGAAGGGAAGAAATAATAAAGATCAGAGGGAAAATTAATAAAATTGAGACTAAAAAAATATAAAAGATCAAATAATCAAGGAGTTGGTTCTCTGAAAAGATAAACAAGGCTGATCAACCCATAGCCAAACTTGCTAAAAGAAAGAGAGAAGGCCTGCATTAATAAAATTTGAAATGAAAAAGTACAACAAACATTACTAAAAAAAAAAAACTAAAAACAAAACATTACTGAGATCTGGAGGATTATTGGAAATTACTCTGTAAACTTATATTACAATAAAGTAATCAAAAATTACTTTTTTTGCATACACTAAAATGAAAAGCCACACATACATATTTTATCTTGGCCCAAAATAAAACATAACTTATGAAAACTCTCGTAAATGCAACTAGTTTATTTACTCCAATATTAAAACATATTAACTGATTACTTAATGTACTATATATTCCAGCACTTCAGTCATGGCCATACCTCTTTCTTCAAGGAGTAAAAGGCACAATTTAATGCTTGGACAATGTCACAATCAGGAACAGTGATCAAAAGAGATGATATCTGGAAATCAAAACCAAGATTTCAAAACTTTGACTGCAAAAACTATTAGGAAATGTTTCTGTGCTCTTGACCCCATTATAATTCATAGTCAACTTAACTGTACAAGGTAATGAAAAAAAAACTTCTCTGCACTTAAGCATACAACATATCATTGAAATTCAAAGGTAACACATCACAAACTCAAAGTTCAGAATCAATCTATTTTCATACTTTCATGTAATACAAGATAGAGAAAAGAAGTCTTGCTCAAAATCGCAAAACTTGAACTAGTATATGGACCTGACTTATCTCATTATCCAACCATCACAATGGTAACTCCAAATTATCATTTCTAGAAACTAACATCCTATGAAAAGTGCTCACCATGTGAAGCCAATACCCCATTCACAGCCTACACCCACCTCAGATCAGACAACAAACCTTTGAAGAATAACCCTTTTCTCTGCTTGTAGTGCTTTGCCAATTATTTTTTAGTAGAGTAACTGAAGGCACTTGAACAAGATGCAAGTTTTCTATCATTAAAAGAATACATATTAAGTGCTACAATGCATCAATAAGAGCAATTTCAAACAACTACAAACAGAAAATGCACTAAAAGGGCATTTCAAGGTATATTCTAAAGTAAAACTAGACCGAGGCTAAAATACTCCTCTTTGTAATATTTCAAAATAAACTTTGGAACGACAGTACACTACAGAACGTGAAGTATGACAACAGGTAAATATTTCAAGCATTTAAACGTTCATATATCATCGCTTCTCGGCCTTTTGGCTAAGATCAAGTGTAAACGTTCATATATTATCAATGCACACAGCAGGTATTCCTTGAGGTTGCTGTCCTTTATCCTTTCATAAAGCCAGACAATAAATGTTTTTAATTGCTAAATATGATAGTGAAAACTAGTATGATTTAATTTGCCTTTCCTGTGAATGCTAACACCCGAACATGTCAACACAATGCCATGTCTTCGTGAATTCCAGAAAAATACACAATTGCTGGGAAATTATGCATAAATTTCTACACCTTTGCAGGTAAAACTCTGAAAATGTTAGCAAATTTCAGTGAATCGGTTGAAATGGTTTCTATCCATTTAACTTGATATGAACCTTAAAGTACATTCATCTGACAATAGGCTACAGAAAAAAGCAATTCGACAGTATCAGTGAACTACATCTAACCTACAGATTCTCAAATTAATGAAGTTCTCAACTTGATATAGTTTAACTGTCTTCATATTTCATCACTGCGACAATCATACGTTCAACATCCTTAAGAATTCCTTGAACACTAACTTATTTTGCTCTCTAGACTTTTGTGTAACATATTCAACCTTGTTTCCCCTAAAATGCCTCGAAAGCACTAAATGCCCCACATTTAAACCTAAAGAAAACTGAACCCTAACTTTTGTTTTCTGAACTTTAAGCTACATCTTTTTCATCGGTCTACATGAGGGTTAAAACATTTTACCTCCTATATATTCACCTCTTCTAGTTTCGACTACCAAAGCCATCCATCCAGGGACTATCTACTTGACAAAGAGGGCACCATGTTCAGAACAGATTCAAAATGGACCCTACAAATGAAGAAGTCAGTTACAAACAAATTCATCTGTCACTGGGTGTGGCTGGGGTCTGCAAAGAGAAGCATCTTTGCCCAACTCTAGAGGACAGGGAGGGTGCGCGCGCCAGGGTGCTGGGCACCGCTAGAAGAAAAAGCCCCCAATGACCACAGACTGAACCCGCGTTAGGGTTGCCGTCGAGGCGGGCCAGCTAACCTACAGCTCGAGGGGTGCGGCGTGAAAAGTGCCCATGCTGGCTCCAGCAGCCGCGGAACCTGCGGCAGGGTGCTTCGAGCGCCGCGCGCCCCACTTCGCCCCAAACACCGCGCCCTATCCGCCCCTTCCTCCCGGGTTCCGCTGCCCCTCGGATACGCGGATGCACACTGTCGTCGCGGTCCCACCCAACTGCTAGGCTGTGGGCGTGGAGACTTCAAAACGCCCAAATTTAAAACAAAGCCAAGCTAAAGATCGAAAGGCCTGCTCTAGTGGCAACAAAAACGCTGAGTAAAACGACTGACTTCTCTAGAAAAACTTTGCGGCAAGTTAGGCGGAAGCGCTGAATGGCCGGGACTATTTAACAGGCGCTACCTATCGCAAGAGGCGGATCCTTGACCTATCCGCGGGACTCTGACGACCCACAAACTCGCCCGTTGCCCCCAGGATGGTCCTCTACAGTCCCCGACATCCTAAAAGATATGGGCGGTCCCGCTCTCGGGAAATGCCTGTCAAGTCCCCACTGCCTGCGAGTCCCTCATGGCGGCCATTACCCTTCCATCCGGGTATTCCGGAAAGCCGATGAGAGCGCTACCGGGAATGCACACTGTGGCGGAGGAATTTGCACTGCACCTGAAGGGAAGCGGAAGAGAACGGAAGCCGGCAAGGTCCGCGCGTCAACCTGTAGAGAGTAGGCCAAGGACTTACTGCTAACTTCTCCAATTAGCGCGCTTCCTTATCTGTTGACGCCCCCTTTGCTCACCAACAGTGGCTGCAGAGGTCCTAGTGCCAATGGAATGACAGACAAACGTCCACTTTGTGTTCTCCACAGTAACAGGAACTGTGTGGCTTCACAATCCCTTGCTAACTAGGAATAGTCCCAACCCTGAGCTTTTACTCAGTTCTGGCTTAGCAAATTCATCTCCCCACCACTGGCTTGTGACATGCAGGTTTTAGCACCCATTGAAGCCCTGGTCAATGAAGCTACCACCCTAACTCTTGGAGATATGTTGAACTCCAGATATGTACACATTTAATAATTGTACTGAAAGTTCTCTTTACATTGTGAGAGGTTCTGATTCCCAGCAAAGGAATTATGCCACATCACACTACAGGGTTGGAGAATTTATACTTGGCTCCTCTTCAGAGGGT
This sequence comes from Heterocephalus glaber, assembly GCF_000247695.1. Next base: position 7,518,830 of record NW_004624737.1, on the reverse strand, counting down.
CTTATAAATCTAATCTATTATTGAGCTCAACTTCTATAAAAGTTATTTTGCTTTTCAAAAGGGAATGAGAGCATGGCAGCAACATAAACTGCAAAAAACTTTGGGTGGAAAGATACGCCAAAATATTAATGCCAAATTAAGATGACATTTTTCTTATATTCTTGTGTTTCCTGTTTTTATAAGTTTCATGTTGGAGTTTGTAATTCTACAAAAAAAAATTTCAAATGTATATGGTAAATATTTTTGATTGTTTTAGGGTATGGTTTTGAAAATATAAACATGTAGCCACACACATTTTCTCTATCCTTCATTAAAACACCCTTGATCTATACAATGTCACGTGGAAAAACAAATGTTCAGAAATGCACGTTAGTCATTCTCCTTTATATCTGTATAAAACTCAGTAAGAAATTTTTCTTAGATACCAACAGGGAGTGCATTATAGAATGAGAAAAATATTTACAAAATGGATTTTTCTCTTGTACATCATCCCTTTCTTGCCAAGTCTTTGTTTCCATAAAAGCCAGATAAGGGTGCTCACATCTCAGATGGAAGAGTGACAACAATTTTTTAATAGCAAAAAAAGAGATGCTAGTTGGAATCATGGGCAGAGTTTGTTTTCTATTTCAAGTTAAAAAAAACTACACACTTCCCATCTGGGGTATTAATTTTATAGCTTTATTTTTACTTCTGCATATATATTCCCCTACAAAAACTTGCAAACCTGTATTTATGTTATACAGGAAATTGTGTGTGTGTTTGTAAAATGAACTATTACTCAAGTCTACCTTATCTAGTCCCCCTTCCTCTTTCTTCATCTGTATCACAGAACCCTCAATCATTCTTTTGCTCTCCCTTTAGGTTTTGAGCATTGAAGTGAGAAAAGAGGAAGTAAGGAAAGAAGATGATTAAAAGAGGAAAAGAAAACCTGCAAAGGAAAGAAAGCTAAATAATAAGGTTAGGAAATGATTCTGGAATATATTGGGTTTGAGAAGGATAGTGGGGATAGGGAATCTAAGTGTTCTCAAGTTCTGTTATTTACCTGCTTCGTGTAGTTATGCAAAAAAAAAATTAACACTTTGTAAATTGAAGAATGTAATCAGCTCCTTTGCAGCTACAGTGTAATGCAAATGATAAAACTGATGGTGATGTTGGAGATAGATACAAAGTTTACATCTTCATTATAAACCTCTTTTTGTTTTTTATGGATACTGTGTCATAAAGCAGATCATTATAAAAGAGGAAATATTCTCCTGAAAATAATATTCAAAGGGAAAGTAGATTTTATACCAGGGATTCTTACCTGTGAATCATACAATATCATACAATATTGAAGTTCCAACAAGCATATATATGCATTTAGAAAAAAAAAATCTAAACATGGTTTTAAGTCCTAGATAGTTTTGTACTACTATTGTTAAGCATTACAATCAAGATGAAAGGAATTAAATTATTAATTAACTTGGAGAGCAAGAGTCTCTTAAAATGAATTGCTTCTTTACACTGATCAACTCAAGCCCAGATTTCCTATACCAAACAATGTCATTAAGTGCATCTGAAATTGTGAAAGAAAAAACCATAAAGACCCTAGATGATTTCTCATATATGGTCACATGCCTTGGTTAAGGATATTATAGACTAATTACTCTTGGCAATCTATCAGACAAATATTGAGCTTTGAGTAGTATCTTTCCCAATGTTCTTTGTAATATGTTATTTAATATTTATTCAGCAGAAATATACTTGAACAGCTATAAAGTGCCACAAAAAAGCATATGGATGACATTAAATACACCAAATCATCTTGGGTTGATGTTTTAGAACATCTGGGACAGATGGCGGGAAATAGGTGATGGATTATCATATAAATTTTAAAAGTGTCCCAGAGTTCAATAAACATATGCCAAAAGATTCAAAGACCTGCCCCTTTTCTTATACAGAAGACTGTATCAATACAGAGTAAAGGAATCATATATCTCTGTCCAGGAAAGGCCTGATATATAGCTATTTTCCCTAGATGTCTCTCAAAAGTGTCCCAGTTTGAATGGTAATTATGAGCACATAGGCACTAAAATGACTAAAGGAAATTGATGAAAATCTCCTCAACTACAGCATATAATCTTAAAAATCTTTAACCTGCCTTGGTCATTAGTTAGAGAAACTAAAAGAAAGTCTTTCATATGAAGAACTAAAGGAAAAAAGAGGAATTATTATTGTGAACTGTGAGTTTAAAGCTAATCAACAAATAAGAAATAGCTGCTTACAATAAAGTGAATGGAAGCCTACATTGTTAACAGTGCTGTGAAGTAGCTTTGTGATATCTGGTCTCTCACCTCTAGAGTTCTTTTATCTGTCACTCCTTGAATTCAACCACAAAGACACATACTAAGACCTGCTTTCAACTTGACCCAAACACATGTCTGAAAAAAGAGCACAAGTTCCCAAGACACTAGAAGAAAAACAGAAAATATCAAACTAAACAAGATGTATTTTCTGAAGAAATACTGTTAGAACAAAGAATATAAAATAAATATGCTAGCCCATGCCCCA
>NW_004624737.1:7499540-7510693 GCF_000247695.1 Heterocephalus glaber | reverse complement strand
ATGCTGAGAAATGGAAAAAATGGAAATAAAGTCTTTGTAAATAGGGAAGGGTGGAGGGGGTGAAGGGAGGGCTAGGAATGGGGAAAAAATAAGAACTAAGATGCATCGTGTAAAGGTACAATTCCCAATGAGAAATGTAATTGTATTGTGTACCAAAAATGTACCAATAAAAGAATTTAACAAAAAAATAAATATGCTGAGAAAACTTAATTGAGGGAATGTATCAGCACGTAAAGAACAAGTAATCATTGCAAAAATATAGAAATACTAAATATATTTATATACCTGTTAAAATAACATTTTAGCTACAACTAAAAAACAAATCCATGAGATGTAAGAACAAATTAAGAACTTTCAGAAAAGGATGCAGAAAAGCACAATAAGTGTTAAAGGAAAGAAATTTTTAAAGCAGGATAAATAGAAGACAGAAATCTAAAAATAGGAACTCCCACATGTGAGAACACAAATATTGAGGACGAAAGTTTTCCTAAGATGCCAAACAGTAAAATGCAATGAAACACACATCCTACATATGTTATAGAGAAATTTGAGAATATCAGTGACAAATAGGCAATTCTAAAAGTTACCAGAGATAAAGAAAAGATTATGTACAAAGAACAAAAATAAGAGTGAGAGTACATAGCTATCATGGCATCAGGAATTTTATTCTCCTTGGCTGTAGTCAAGGCAGAAGTGAGCAAAAACAAGCAAAAGTCATTCTTCTCACAATCATCTTTAATGAAAGAGAAAAATTTTGTCTAATAAATTTCTCTTTATATTTCACTTGTCAAGACTGAGTCACTTACCTCCAAAACAATATACTGCAAGGGAAATGAGGATGGTTGTTTTTAACTCAAACCAATATGATTTATATCCTGGGATGGGGCAAATTGCCATCTGAACTAAAATAGTAGCTCTCACTAGCACAGAGGAAGGATAAATAACTTCTGGTTGGCAACTGTTATGATTTATATCTAGATATCCCCCCCAAAGCCTCATATACTCATAGGTGGGGCTTTTGGGGGTGTGTGACATGCATCATTGGATTAGTCCACTCATGGGTTTATAGCTGGATGTAATGTTGGGAGGTAAAGCCTGGTGGGAAGAGATGGGTCACTATGGGTGTGTCCTGGAAGGGTATATGTCCCTCCTCCTCCCTTGATATTTCTCTGCTTCCTCTGTGCCATGCCATGTTCTCTTTCTCCTCTGCTATGCCTCTCTGGCATGGTGCTCTGCCTTAGACCCACCAACTATGGACTATGCCTCTACAAACTGTGAGCCCAAATAAACCTTTCCTCTTTTAAGTTGTGGGTGTTAGGTATTGTGTCCCAGCAATGATAAAGTAACTAAGACAAATTTTGATACACAGAGTGGGGCCATTGCTGTGTTGCTACATGACTGTGTAGTTTAGTAGCCTTTGGAACTGTCTTGTAGGAAGAGTTTGGAAAGGTATGAAGATACTGGCTGGAGAAGCAGTCTGTTATGACTTGCATCTAGACGCTGCCCCAAAGCCTCATGCACGCATGGGTGGGGCTTTATAGAGGTGGCTCAACCTAGGGTGTGATACTGGAATTAAGGGTGTGTGATAACTAAATGTTCCTACCATAGTTCTGGGTATGCATAGTGGAAGCCCCACCCTGGGTGTGGGTGGCACCAATCAACATGCTTATAGACTGAATGGAATATAAAGGGAGAGAGGGAAAGCAGGCATGTTGCTGCTGCTTGCTGCTTTGTTGCCTCTTGCCTGCTTTGCCATGGACTGTTTCTCCTCAGTGATGCACCTCTCCCATGTCACCCTGCCTTGGAGCCAACTGACTATGGACTGAAACATTGAAATTGTGAGCTGAAATAAACCTTTCCTCCTTTAACTTTGAGTATCAGGTATTATGTCTCAGGAGTGAGAAAAGTAATAAGACACAGTCCTAGAATGCTGTGAGCTGAGCTTGAGGGGAGATTCTGGTCAGAGCTCAAATGGCCAGAATGCTGATACAAATGCAGCCAGAAAAGACCCAGCTTAGGAGGTTTTAGTTGGGAAGAAGGACTCCATTAGCAGATGGACTCCAGGCCATGTGTGTTATGCTTTAGCAGAAAATTTGTCTGTATTTTGATCTTGCCCAGAGACCTGGGAAGAGATAAAAAGCAAAGAATGAATTAATCTGGCAGGAGAATATCAAGGCAGTCTAATGTTGAGGCAGTTCCATGGCTATTGTTGGCAGCTTTAGTCAACTCTACCTTGAGAATCAAGAGAAAATGGCCGAGCAGGATAATTTTAGAAATTTTGAGTTTGGCCTAAAAGGAAGTTCTGGTAAAGTTGGGGCTTGCAAAGATGGAGAAGAGGAAAACTTGGTTGCTGAAAAGATTAGCATTTTAAAAAACAGGTAATTTGGAATAGGACAGTAGAAAAAATGGCCTGATGGCATCACAAGAATCAGCAGGACTCCATCCTTTGCTGGCTCAAAATTGCAAAGGTGAAAGACTTTGTTTTGAGAAGTGTGCCCCATGTCACCATTTTCCAGAGTGGCAGCAGCCTAGGGAATGGAGATCAGTTCACCATGCTTAGCCATCCAGGCACTCAGAGGCCTCTGTAAACACCAAGAAAATACAAAAGGACTCAGCTACTGCTTCAGCTGGCTGCAGATCTTGGCATCATCCACATGGTGCTAGTCTTATCCATGCACATGCAGAATGCAGTAGCTGTAGATCAGATAGGCTTTCACCCAGATTTCAAGAGGAGGCCTAGAAGGCCAGGCAGTGTGTCCTTGAGAAGCTAGTACATAAAACTGTGAAAAGGAAGGTGAAAGTACAGTAGAGACGCCAGGATATTGAAAAAGCCAGAAATGTGGAACATCTGAGGAATGCTTCAAAGAGTGATCAAATCTCTCCCAAGAGAGAGGCCATGAAAACTGCAACCACCAGGAGTGCTGTAGGGTGGGACTGTCCAATCCCTTAGGATTTTTATGTCTCACCACAGACTGTCCCAACTGCTGCACATGGAACTACAGGATTTAATGTTTGCCCTGTTGGATATCAGTCATGCTTCGCACCCACTCCTTCCTATACCCAATTTCTACCTTTCTACCTATGCCATTGTATGTTGGAACTGTTTAACTTTCATTTCATTTTTATAGGAGCTCACAGATAATAGTTTGCCTTAAATCTCAGAGGAGACTCTGGATTTAGACTTTTCAGCAATGCTGAAACTGTTAGACTTTGGCAACTCTTAGAGATGAACCTAAGTGCATTTTGCATAAAGTGATATGCTTGAGTCTTTTGGGGTTCAGGGGAAGAATGTTATTATTTATATCTAGATGTCCTCCCAAAGCCTCATGTACTCATAGGTGGGATTTGAGGAGATGACTGAATCAGGTTGTGTGATACTCATCACTGGATTAGTAAACTGATGGGTTTATAGCTGGGTGTAATGTTGGGAGTTGAAGCCTGGTCAGAGGAGGTGGGTCACTAGGGAGGTGGCCTGGAGGGTATATCACTCTCCCTCCTCCTTTGATGGTGCTCTGCTTCCTGTCTGCCATGCTATGAGCTCTTTCTCCTCTGCCATGCCCTCTCCCATGCAGCCCTGCCCTTGAACCAGCTGACTATTGCCTGAAACATCTACAAGTTCTGAGCCAAAATAAAAACTTTCCTCCCTTAATGTGTGAGTTTCAGGTATTTTGTCACAGCAAGCAGAAAGTAACTAAGACAGGTCACTAGACAGTAACTCAAAGTCATATGCAGAAACAAAAAATCTCAGTAAAAGTAAATGCACAATTTTTAAAAATTGGTATTTTGTAACAATGATTTGTACTTCCCTTTTTGTTTTCTACAAGATTTAAAAAATTAATATATTTATTAAAAAGAATTATTACTCTAAATGCAGTATTATTTCAACTTTGGTTTGTAACACAATTCATTTTCTACATAATTTAAGAGAGTAGTGCATTTTAAAAACTAGTCACTACTTTATTTTGGGATATACAATGTATAAATGTTGTTTTGTGATATCAATAATTAAAAGAGCAGACTTTGTAAGTTATTGATGTTAAAATGGTGTAAATTAACCAATTTATTAATTTAATAATTGCTTCAATAATTGCTGTTATAACTCTAACATGCTCAATGTGATCCCTGTAGTAACCACAAATAAAATAATTATAGAATATACAATAATGGAAATAAGGAGAGACTTAGGATGTTTCACTTCAAAAAAATCAACTGAACCAGAAGAGAATAATTTAGGAAATAAGGATCAGAAAAGCTATACAGCATAAAGAAAATAAATAGCAAAACTGCATAAGGGAGTCTCCTTATCAATAATTACTTTAAATTTAAATGAATTAAACTCTCCAATCAAAGACAAATTGGTAAAATGGATTAAAAAACAACAACTATATGCTGTCCACAAAAGATTTGGTTCATACATAAAGACAGGAGCAGACTAAAAAGAAGTGTATAAAAACTGATAGAAATGTCTATCTCATGCAAATAGTAAAAGCCAAGTTACCTTATGATCCAGTAATTCCACTTCTGGGCATATATCTGAAAGGATTGAAAGCAAGGTTGTGAAGGGATGTTTGTATACTTATGATCATAGAAGTGGTATTCACAATAGCTAACAGAAAGCAACACAGCCAAAACAAAATCTAACATCCAATTAATAGGGAGATTATGAATAAAAATTGAATCAGATTTCTTAACCATTAAACAAATTACTAGACAACAGCAGAAGTAGACTCTATGGAGATTTATGATAGCCTCAATTTACATGAGAACAGAAGGCCTTAAATTTATAATATACAATTTTATTCCACCTTGTGGGACTGAGGTAGGCTGAGAAAGACAACTTCAAACTAACTAGATGTGGAGGAGTGAGCAGAGAGCAAGAGTGAGAGTGAGAGCAAGAGAAACCAACAAAAGATCAGCTTTCTACTCAAACTGAAGATGTAAATTAAATTTCAATTGCCATAAATAATCTAATGCCATGAAAGTGCCAATACAATTAAACCCCAGAACATAAATTCACTCCAGAAGAAAATGAACTGCTTCACAAAAGCATATGAAGGAATAAAAGTATATGAAGGAAAAAAAAGCAGGCAGAAATGAAACACAGATTGATATTAAAAAATAGTCATTAGAAATCTTGCAAATAAAAATATAGTGTGAAAATATCATAAGTTAATCAAATGAATAAAGTCTACAATGGCTACAATAGAAAAGAGAATAGAAGTGAAGATAGCCTTGAGAAATTTCCCTGAAATGTAGTAAGGAGAGATAAATACATTAAACACAATAAAGAGCAATTGATAACATGTAGAAAATATGGAATGTTTCTAACATATATTTGTTACAGAAGTACCAAGGGTATGTTAATGTGTTAACGGTGGAAAGCATTTGAAGAGATAAAGGGTGCACATTTTTCTGAATTGAAGAAATTCAAGAATCCTTCATTTGAAAATGTACTACAGCACTGAGTAGGATAAATAAAAACATACCTAGACAAACCACAGTGAAATAACAAAAGTGAAGAAAATTTTTTTTAAGTTTCCAGTGAGGAAAAAACCAGATTGAATATAAAATAGAATAGACTAAAACCAAATTTTTTAATACTGTCATAGATGCTATGGAACAATGTCAAAACTTTTTAAGTGTTCAGAGAAAATCACTGTCATCATAGGACTTTATATTTACTTAATAACAGGTACAATGCAGGCAAAGTATAGGTATTTGTCATCATATGACAGTGACTAAGCAAATTTACTTACCCATATAGCTTCTTTAAAAGTGTTATTAGATAAAAAAAAACTTTGGTCAGATGATAAATAAACCTAAAAGGAAAAGAGATTTATCCAAAATAGTGACTTCTAAAATTGAATTCTTCAAGAAAAATTGTATTATCTTTGAAAAAGTTCAAGGTAAAATTCTTGGATTTGGTGTTCAATGGGTGAAGAAACAGATAGAAATATTGAGTAACAATAGACATGGCTAGGAAATTGTACACATAATTATGTATATCAGATATGGGATTACTATAAAAAAAAGATACATATTCTACAGTATTCGAGCAGGAAGAGAAATCAAAAGACCATGAATTGTTTTCAATCCAAGATGAGAAAGAAAAACATAAAGACATAATGATAAAATGTGGTAAATAGAATACATAAATGCAGAACTATGGTAAAAATAAGTCCAAATATACCATTATTGGTATATATTACCATTATTGGTAAAATAATTATTTATTTTAACAGATTAAGGTTCTATGTTGAAAGACAGATCCTTAGAATGTATCTCACAAATAAATTCCATCTCTACCCTGCTTACAAGAGAAAACCTAACACAAAATTACGCAGAAAGTTTGAAAGTAAGGATAGACAGATTCACCAATTTTGAAGTAAGTTGAGAGAAGTTAGAAATGAATTTAGAATGAAGTTAGAAGAGAATTTTGCTGAAAACACTATAAATAAGAAATATTATTTGAAGACAAAAGCTTTAATAGAGAGCAAAATAGTCACTATACAGTAATAAAAAGAACAACCAACAAGATGGTGTCATAATTCTGACCTTATACATAAAAACAAGATTGGCATTTATAAAGCAAAATCTAACAATCAAGTGGAAAAAATGATAATCTATAATCAAAAGGGATTTTAACACACTTCTATAAGAAACTTATAGGACAAGCAAGAAAAATGTGAGGGTATAGATTTGAATAACAATATCAGCAAGCTTGATGTAATTTATATATTCCTGCAATTAAAATGAGATTAAATAATTGGAATATTTATAAAACTTGAACTAAATTTTTAAAAACTTTTTTGATTAACATGTATTAATTGTGGATATTAATGGGATAGTATGATATTTCAGTACATGGATACAGTGTGCACCAGTCAAATTTAGATTCCCTTTATCCATCCTCCCCTACCCCAGCCTCAAATAGACTTTATTCTCTGTTCTGGTCAACTGTTTTTTTTAACTTCAACATACGACAGTTAACATGTGGTACTTGTCTTTCTGTGTCTGTCTTACTTTCCTTAATATAGTGTCTTCCAATTTCATCCATTTTGTTGCAAATGACAGGATTGCATTCTTCTTTATGGGTGAATAATATCCATATTATGCTTTCTTTATCCATTCAGCCCTTTGATGGGCACCTAGGACACCTATGAGCACCTAGATTGATTCCATACCTTAAGCTACTGTGACTAGCATTGCAATAAACATGGGTGTATACGTATCTCTTTGGTATGCTGACTTCATTTCCTTTGAATATATACCCAGAAGTGGACTAGGTGGATCATATGGTAGATCTTTTCAATTTTTCAAGCAATCGCTTTTCCATTATGGATGTGTTGATTGACCTTCCTACAGTGTATAAGAATTTCCTTTTCTCCATATCCTCAACAGTATTTGTTATTTTTTTATGATAGTCATTCTAACTGGGATAAGATGGTATTTATTGCAGTTTTGATTTGCATTTTTCTGATGGCTAATGATATTGGGCTTTTTCACATTTTTGGCCATTTATATCTCTTCTTTTAAGAAACATCTATTCATATCACTTACCCATTTGTTAAAAATTGGATTAGTTGGGTTTTTGTTATTTTTTTACTTCCTTATATACAGTATTCTTTATATTAATCCTTTGTCAGAAGAGTAGTTGACAAATACTTTTTCTAATTATGTAGGTTGTCTCTACACTGCTTGAAAAAATTCAGGACAAAATTTCACCTATTTCTTGAGCTCAATGCCATGCAAACTAGTGATTCTGGAAGTACATTTTCCAGCCATTTCTTCTTTTTTTTTTCCATCAGTAATTGTTTTATTTGTTTATTTTAAAAATTTTTATTGGTACATTTTAGATAGACATAATGATAACATTCATCATAGGGAATTTGTACCTGTACATGATTTATCTTGTTATTTTTTCCCATTCCCCTCACCTCCTTTCAACTCCTGTTTCCTTCCTTCTTTACAAAAGCTTTGTTTCAATTTTTTTCCTTCTATTCTATTCTTTTGCTTGTCCCTTCCTTCCTTCCCCTTTGCCCCCTTCCTTGTTCCCCTTCCCACGTGAACATTTTATTCCCATTCTTTCTGGAGTGAGATGGAATTTCAGCATTGCTTTAATTTGCATCTCTTGAATGATCAGGGGTGTTGCACATGTTTTCATATATTTATCTGCCATTCGTACTTCTTCATCTGAGAAGTTTTTATTCATTTCAGATTCCTATTTTTGGATTGTGTCTTTAAATTTAGAGGGTCTGATTACTTTGTGTTCTTTATGTATTCTAGATATTAGTCCTTTCTCTGAGAACCAGCTGGCAAAAATGCTTTGCCACACTGTGGGTTGTCTCTTCACTATGTTGGTAGTTTCTTTTGCTGTGCAAAAGCTTTTTAATAAGATGAGATCCCAGTTGTTGATTTTTTGTTATATTTCCTTGCAATTAGGAACTTGCAAGCCAGTTTTTCCAGCACCATTTATGAAAGAGGCTATCTTTCTTCCATGAAGGTGTTTGCTCCTTTGACAAAGATAAGGGGGCTGAGTGTGTTTGGAGTAGTTTCTACATTTTCTAATCCATTCCATTGATCCTTGAGTCTTTTTTTTTTTTTTTTTTTGCCAGTATCATGCTGTTTTTTCACAGTAGCTTTGTAGTAGAATTTCAAGTCAGGGATTGGAATGCCCCCTGCATTGCTTTTGTTGGCCAGAATGGCTTTTGCTACTCTTAAATCTCTTGTGATTACAAATGAATTTTAGGATTGTTTTCTCTGATTCTGTGAGCTGTGCTATTGGTATTTTGATCAGGATAGCATTAAATCTGTCTAAGAATTTTGGAATTACAGTCATTTTCACCATAATGGTTCTTCCTACCACAAAACAAAGAATATCTTTCCGTTTTCAAATGTTCTCTTCAGTCTTCTTTTTCAGAGTAGTGTAGTCTTCAATGTAAAGGTCTTTTATTAAATTTGTTAGATTGATTTCTAGGTATTTCATTTTTTATTTGATGATGCTGTGAAAGGTGTTGTTTCCCTAATTTCTCTCTCAGTGAATTTGTTATTTGTGTACAAGAATTCTATTGATTTTTGAGTGTTGACTTTGTATACAGCTATGCTACTGAATTTGGTTATTAGATATAGAAGTCTTTTGGTGGAGTTTTTGGGATCTTCTATGTGGAGAATAATGTAACCTACAAATAATAATTTAATTTATTCCTTTCCTATCCTTAGTACTCTTATTTCTGTCCTTGTCTAATTGCTCTGGCTAATGTTTCCAAAACTATATTGAATAGGAGTGGCAATAGTGGTCATCCTTGTCTTGTTTCTGTCTAGAGTAAAAGCTTTCAGTTTTTGATCATTTAGTATGATGTTGGTTTGTCATAGTTTGTTTTGTTTTATTGTTTTGTTTTGTTTTGTTTTTTTGTACCAGGGATCAAACTTGGGTCCTTGCGCTTGCACAGCAGGCGGCGAAACTACTGAGCTAAATCCCCAGCCCCTTGTCATAGATTTTTAAAAATCAGATTGAGATAAAGACCTTCTATTCCAATTATCTGTAGGGTTTTTATCATGAATGGGTGTTGGACTTTGTCAATTACTTTTTCTGTGTCTATTGAAATGATCATGTATTTTTTTTCCTTGGTTCTGTTAATGTGGTGCTAAATCCCCAGCTAACCTTTAGGATTTCCTGCATTCAGTTTATTTTCATTAAGGAGATCGGCCTATAGTTCTCTTATTTCGTTGGATCCTTGTCTGGTAACGCTTGCTTCCAGAAGGGTTTGGGAGTATTGCTTCCCTTTCAGTTTAATTAAAGAGTTTAAAGAATACAATTCTCTCATATTGTTGTAGAATTCAGCAGAGAATTTTTCAGGACCTGGGCTTTTCTTTGTTGGTAGGCTTTTAATTACATCTTCAATTTCATTGACTGATGTTTGTTTATTTAGAATTTTTATATCTTCTTGATTCAGCATTGGTAATTCATATGTATATGTACAGTAATCTGTCAATTACTTCTATATTTGCCATCTTATTACAGTACATATTCTTAAAGTACGTATTAATGATCTGCATTTCTGCAGGATCTGTGGTGATTTCACCCTTTTCATTTCTAATTGCATTGATTTGTCTTTTCTTTCCTTTTTTTTTTGATAAGGTTGGCTATGGATTTTTCAGCTTCATTTAATCTCTCAAAGAACCAATTCTTCAATTCATTGATCTTTGTATTGTTTTCTTGGTCTCAATTGAATTAATTTCTGCTCTGATCTTTATAATTTTCTCCCACATACAAGCTTTGGGCTTGACTTGTTCTTTTTCTAGAAGCTTAAGGTTTAGCATTAAGGTTGTTGATTTGAGCTCACTTTGTTTTTCTGATATGGTTATTTGCTGCTATAAATTTCCCTTGTAGGACTTCTTTCCTTGCATCCCATAAGTTCTGGTATGGTATATAGCCATAATTGTTTAATTATTTAAACTGTCTAATTCTTCATTAATTTCATGGGTGACCCATTTGTTGTTCAGGAGGGTGTTATTTAATTTCCATGTGTTTATGAAGTTTTTTTATGGTTTCTTTTGACACTGATTTTCAATCTCATTGCTCTATGGTCTGATAATACGCATGGGATGATTTTAATTTCTTTGCATTTATGTAAGCATGGTGTATGAGGTAGTATGTGGTCTAGTTTGGAGAACATCCTATGTGAAGCTGAGAAGAATGTGTATTTTGATGTTGTGGGGTGGAACACATTGTGATTTAGCTACTTAGTCTGTAGACATCTACTACGTCCAGTTGTTCAAAAGATTAGTTCAGTTCTTATATTTCTTTGTTGCTTTTTTGTTTAATTGATCTATTTGTAATGATAGGATATTGAGGTCCCACATGACTGTGGTTTTAGTGCTTATTTAAATTTTCATGTCCATTACTATGTTTTATATAGTTGGGTGCATTGATATTTGGTGCATATATATTCATGATTGTTTTCTCTTCCCCTTGTATTGTACCCTTTACAAAGATGTAATGACCTTCTTTGTCTACCTTAATCACTCTTGGCTTGAAATCCACTTTGTCTGAAAATAGAATAGCTATCCCTTTTTAAAATATATTTTATTCTTTATTGGTACATTTTAGGTATACAATAAATTTACATTTATCATTGGGTGCTTGTACCTGT
>NW_004624737.1:7471024-7493648 GCF_000247695.1 Heterocephalus glaber | reverse complement strand
AAGAGAATAATAGAAAAATAAAGAAATCTGAATGAGGGCCAGAACAGGAACAAAAAGGGAGATGAACAATGTGGGACAGCAAGAGAGTGAGTGTAAGAGAGAGAGAAAGGAAAGAGAAAAGAAAGAAGAAATAAAAAGGAAAATAAACAAAAATTAGCAAACAGTAGGAAAAAAATTAAAGATAAGAGGAGAAAAAACCCAATAATACTAATTTTGGAAATAAAAAATAAAAATGAAAATGAAGGACCTCTTTCAGGGTATGTCTCTGCTGTCACAATAGACAATGTGGGTAGCAGTGTGCAGATATAAATCAATGAGTCTCAGCAAGCCAATCACAGACCCATGAGATTCAGGCAGATTTCTGGCTGCAAGTCCCAAGTTGAGCTCACTGTCTTCCTGTAGGGTTGAACTCTGCAGGGCTGTACTGTAGGTTCCAGCTGCCCTTCCCTTGAAGATAGTCCAGGTTCTGATGGGAGGTGATGATCCCTCCAACTTACCCAGTACGGTGGTCTGGTGGCCTGGTGTCCCCTGTGTCTTTGTAGTGTGGAACTAAGTGACAGTACAGCCAAGAGGCCAGAGCAGCGGGGGGTAGGGGGTCCCGAACGTGCCCGTGCAGCTAAGTGGATTGCTGCTGGGTGCGCAGGCTGGATGAGGCAGGTTCCCTGTGACCAGGGACTCCTCTGCGGCAACCGTGGATGTGACTGGCTGGCACGGGGCTGGATCCAAACCTCTAAAATCTTATCAAGGAAGGTTGTAGCAGCAGTATAATCTGCAACTGTCAAAAACATCAAGTTCTTGTGAATACAATTACTGGATTTCATCAGACTTTATAAGCTGAGACTGGGCTTCTTTTTCTTCATTTTCACTTGGATTAGATTTGAGCACTTTTTAAAAATCATCTTCTGCTTCATCAAGTTTTCCTTGTTTGAGTAATAAGTGACCTCTCTGTAATCTTGCTGCAGTAAAATCCATCTTCAATTCAGTCACTGTAGTTAAGTGAGGGAGTGCTGCTTTTGATTTGCCCATAGCTAAAAAGACAGTAGCTCTCCGATAGTATGCAATATAATTATCAGGATCATCATCTACTTCAGCATGAAATTGAAATAAAGCGTCAGCTAACTATCCAGCTGCAAGTAATTTCTTGCCCAATTAAAGATGTTTCTCAACATTTGCCTTTACTCCACATTCAGCACCTTCATACTGCAGGTCCACCAGGACCAGCAGGAAGGGGAACACCATACCCAGCCAGCTGGTCATGGAGCTGGGGGCCACAATGTCCAAGAGCGGGATATGAGGAGGAAGGTGCACAGCCCAGCAGCCTGCACGGGCACCCAGTACAGCTTCACCAGACTGCAGTCAACTCCCACTAAATGTGTTTCTTGTATGCAGCATATTGTTGGATCTTACTTCTTGATCCATTGTACCATTTGGTTTCTTTTCACTGGTGAATTGGTACCATTTAAATTAATGGTTATAACTAATATGCATTGACTTATCCTCATCATGTTATTTTCCTGTTGTTGGTTTCCTTTTTTCCTCTATTACTTCCTTGCCTGTTGGATTCATTCTGTTGTGGTTCATGGGATTGTAGTCCTCATTATCTCTTTTTAAATTGTCCTTCAGAACATTTTGGAGTGCTGGTTTGGTCATCATGAATTTCTTCAGTTGTTCTTTATATGGATGTATCTTATTTCCCCATCAATTTTGAAAGTAGTTTTGTGGTGTACATTAATCTGGATGAGAGAATGTTCCCTTTTATGGTTTAAAATACTTCACATAAAGCTTTCCTTGATCTGAGGGTTTGTGTTGAGAAGTATGCTGTGATTCTGATGGACTTTCCTTCATAAATGATTTGTTTCTTTTCTTTAACCACTTTTGATATTCTGTTCTTGTGTTGAATTTCTGGAAAATTGAGTATTTTATGCCTTGGTGTAGTCTTTTTTTGATCATGGCTATTTTCTGTTCTATATGCCTCACTTATCTGTATATTAAATTCTTTTTCCATGCTTAGTATGTTTTCTCCCATTACTTCTGTGGACATGTTTTTTATGTGATTTGTGCTATCTCTTGCTTTTTCATTGACTCTGATCCATCTTATATTATTCTTTTTTGTATCATCTAGCAACTGTTGGATTAATTTTTTGTGGTTGCTATTTTAAAGAAATCTTTCTTGTCATGATCACTAGCCACAATCCTGTCTTCTATATCTGATATTCTTTTCTCACATTGGATCATTCTGCTGCATAAACTTTCAATGGAATTTTAAATCTCCTGGATATTTGTTTGAATGTGTTTCATGGATTCCATTTCTTTCCTATACTGGGTCTTCATAGTTTCTACCATTTCCTACTCTCCTCTTTTTTGAAATCTATATTTGCTCTAGAGTCACTAACCATGCCCTTCATTATGATCTCCATCTCTTTAGTTATCTGAGAAATTATTTCTGATTTTATTTTTTCTAGAGCCTCATCCATCTGCTTTGCTATTTCTGTTGTTACTACCTCAGAGAACTCAGGTGGGTGGTTTTCAAAATGTTTTACATCATTACCCCTTGAGTTTTCCTTTGGCAAGCTGGAAGTCTGGGCTTGCATTATGCTTCTGTGTCTTCTCATTTTCTTTTCTTTTTTTTTGTCTTCTCACTTTCTTTCTTTTTAGTTTAATTCTTGGATTGATGCTTGTAAATTGCTTATCACAAGTAGCTTTATTGCTGGTATTGAGAACTTTTAAGAAATGACTACTTCTCTGAGAGGTCTTCTAGGTGTTCCTGGCCTTTGGGTTTTGAGTCCGTTGTGAGATCCTACCTCTTCAATTTATTGGGGATAAGAAGTTACTCCCTACTTGAGCTAGCCCCTGGTTATTTGGTACTGGCTTATAGTATTATGACCCTCAGACAAACTCAGTTTTAGCATGCCAGGAAGAACAACTGATTAGAACAATTATGTCACCTTGGCTAAAGTATTACAGTCAGTAATAACAATAGCTTCAAACACAGCTTAGAAAATGACAAACTATGGTAGCTATTAATCTGCCACTTTTAATGGTATGAAGTAGATTTGTGGTCATATAACAAAATCTAAAACCAGAAAATTGTATACTGTGAATATGCCCTCCATATAGTGATTTTACCCTCAGGGAAAAATTTAAAAGGAGTTAGGGAGAAAAATAGAGAAACAGAAGAGCAAAAAATTAGAAGCAAGGCTGGGAGACAAAGGAAGATTACATGAACTTTGGGGAACTGGTAAAGAAGACAGGAGGGAAAAATGAACAGAACAGAACAACAACAAAAACCTAGAAATACTGTTCACACTCATATAAAAACAAAAACAGACAATCAAGGAAAAAAAAGAAGAAAAGAGGGGAAAAAATGTCCACTTCAGGGCATGTCTCTGCTGTCACCAGTAGACAAAGTGGGCTGACAGAGCCCAGATCAGTGTTGATTAATCCCAGCAAGCCAGCCTTAGATTTACAGCAGGGCAATGGATAATCTCAGCAAACCTGCACCTTTAGTTCCATTGAAGTTCAGATTGGTTTATGCCTGTGAGGCTGGAACCCAATTTGTTCAGCCTGCAACACTCCATGTGCCTCTTGCTGGCTTTCACTCAGTTCCTTGACCTCCTGCAAACTTGAACTCAGTTCTGCCTCACCTTGACACTGGGAGCTGCTAGATGGAGCCAACGTGCAGCTCCTCTGGGTTCTGACCTCAGTCTGCCCCTCTCCAAGATGGCAACCAGCCAATTGCCCTTTCTTAGGGGACATATGAATCCAAATAACTCACCAGCCATTGCAGTCCACTGTATCGACTGCTCAATTCAAGTGATGCATTTCTCTATGGAGGCTTCTGGGGTTGCTAGTAGTCAATGTGAGTCTGCAAGTTCAAGCTGACCTTCCCACACAGTGAGTCAGAGCTCAGGGAGAAAGCACTGCTTGCTAACTACTTCTTCTGCATTGAGATCCCTCTCTTTGCTCTCCCCATGGGCTTCAATTCTCACTTCAGACCCTTTCTGACATCTGGGGACCCACTTACCTCTTTCTTCTCTTCCTCACATTGTTATATTCCAGGGTCTGGACACCAAATCTCAGAGAGGCTGTTTCTCTGCTGTTCACCACTCTGACATCTTCCCAGCCCTCCAGTCATTTCTTATGTTCATTTTATAGTTATATTTTCCTAGAACTTGTCCATTTTTTCTTAAATATCAATCTTATTGACAATAAGATTTTATTATTTTCCTTTGTTTAGGAAGTATTTTGATATACCCTTATGCATTGCTGATAGAAAGTATTTGTGATCTTTCTCTTTCTCTACCCCTCTCTCTCCTTTTCTTTAAAGTCATTCTCTCAAAGATTTTTTCCCACTCTTTGAAAAAATCTTTTTAAGAAATCTAAGTTTGGATTTTTCTGATCTTCTCTATGGAGAATTTTATTAATTTCTGATATTGCTTTTACACTTTTATTGTAACTCGTATTCTGCCCCTCACTTTTTGCAATGAATCCTTAAACTCATTTCAGCCTATCTCCTTTATTGGGCAAGCATTTAAAGTTAGAAATTTCTCTCTAAACACTAGTTTAGCTGCATGTCCAATTTTTTATTTGTAGTATTTTCATCATTATTCAGTTCAAAATATTTTATTCTTTTATTTATGAGATCTTTGAAGTGTATAACTTAATATTTAAACATGTGATGTTTGATTTTTCTATTTTGTGTTTGTCATTGATTTCAAGATCAATTCCACTATGATTAGAGAACATATTTTCCACAATTTTAGTTCTTTCTAATTTTTTTGAGAGTGGCTTTACAGTCTTGAGTATATTCAATATTTATAAATATTT
Organism: Heterocephalus glaber; assembly: GCF_000247695.1. The sequence continues at coordinate 7,488,821 of NW_004624737.1, read as the reverse complement.
CACTGGCTCTTCAAAAGAAAGTACATACTATAGAAATGGGTTCAGTATTCTGTGCATGTCACTTAGGCTCATATTAATTACTTTGCATCTACATCTTAACTGATTTTCAAGAAAAAAAATGTTATGTATTTTTCCATTTATTAAGAGAAATATATTTAAAATTCCCAGTCTACTAGACATATTCCAGTAGATATGTCTGGCTTTTGTAATTCTGTCCTTTCTTCTCTCTCTCTCTCTTTCTCTTTCTTTTTCTTGTACTGGGGCTTGAACCTAGAGCTTTCACACTGAGCTACACCCCTATCCCTTTTATTTTTTATTTTGAGACACGGTCTCCCTAAGTTGCCCAGGCTAGGCTGGAGCTTAGATTCTTTCGCTTCAGCTTGCCAGAGTGTTGGCATTGGAAGGTGTGTGCCACTGCACTCAGCTGATCTTTCTCTCTACATATTTTGAGGCAATATTATATATATGTGTGTATATATATGTATATATACACATATATACAATTTACAAATTGTTATATCTTCCTGGTAAATTAAATATTTTGTCTTTATGAAATGAGGCTATTTCTAGTAATACATTACTTTCTCTAATAGTGATATATGAATACTATCTCTGTTTAAGTTAGTATTTACAAACTTGCCATTAAAAATTTGTCTCTTCTAAACACCGTATCATTCCTTCCTTTCTAATAGGTAAAAATATTATTTCCTAATCATTTGTATAGTCATTTGTATTTAATATAATTAGGCATACATGTGACTTTAAATCTACTATCTTACTGCTTATTTTCCAGTTTTCCTACATTTTTATGATCCTTTTTCCCCTTCTTTACTTCCTTTAGATTGGTTTATTACTCCTTTCTTTTCCTTTTATCAGTTTGGTAGTAATTTATAAGTGTGCCTTAGCTATAGCTTATATTATTCATCTTTGACTTATTATTTCTAATATATATTAGTACTTCTATCTTTTTTTGGTCAATAAAAAGAGAATACTTTATCTCAGTATAATCCCACTTTTGGTGACATGATATTCTTCATATATTCTAATTCTCTTTATGTTTTAAAACCCCAAAACCACAATTATTACTGTCTTATAATGATATAATTGATTGAGATTTAGTTTTACATGCTTTTATAATAGTTTGTAATTCCAAGCTTCAATCTGGGATGCTTTTCCTGGAAAAAAATACCCTTTATTACATCTTTAATATGTGTTTGCTTGTGAGGTTTTTCCATTTTTTGCTTGCCTCAAGATACATTTATTTTACCTATGTCACTTCATTTTTGGTTGGCATGGAATTCTAGGTTGGGAGTTATTTTCTTACACCCTATTTAAGCTATCTTAGTATTGCCTCTAACTTCTATTAAGAAGTCATAGCTATCTTGCCAATTTTTGTTTCATTCAATATAATACTCCCTTCTACCTTTGTAATAATAGAATTTTGCTTTTATAATTTTCCCTTTGTCTTTGATTTTAGCAGTTTGGCTTTTACATGTTTAGTATGATTTTAAAATATTTATCCTGCTTATAGTCTTTATGAAAAAAATACTCTCAGGTTTGAGGAAAATTCATGTATTGGCTATTTATAATTATTTATAAATGACCCAAAACATTAGTAGCTGAAAATAATAAACCTTTGTCATGTCCCACAGTTTATGTGGGTGAAGTGTTCAGAAGCATCATAGCAAAGCCTTTCTGGTACAGACTTACATGCAATAGCAATCAAAATTCTTGCTGGTCACCTAAGGTTTGACTAAGGTTAAAGAACCATTTGCAGGATGTCTTATTCATACGCCTGGCAGGTCAGTGCTAATTCCACAGGTGGTTTCAATGCAGCATCACTTGGACTTCTCCTTTGGGGTTGTTGAACATATTTCTGGCCTGGCAGTTGTGCCATCAAAGCCAGTGATCCAAGAAAACACAAGATGGAAACCATATTATCTTTTATGACATAGTCTCAGAAGCCACATTCTCTCTTCCACAATATTTCACTGGTTATTGACACCAATTGTATTCAGTGCAGGAGGTGACTATACAAGTGTGTTAATACTAAGAGACAAAAACCACTGGAAGCCATGTTGGTGGCTAGCTATCATATTCCACCATGTGTCCCTTTCATATGCAGAGCACAGTCACCTTCCAAAATTTCATCACAGCATCAGCTCAAAGACCAAAATTTTATATTAAGTTCAGGTCCAGGTGTGGATTTGTCACCTTGGTTGTAGTTCCTTAATAAAAGTTCCTCAGGTATTGTTCCTCTCAGTCTGAAGGCATATAAACTAAAAAGATATTTTATCTGAATCTTCTATGTCAAACATAGAATGGTGGTACAGGCATGGGATAACTACTATAGATGTCTTTGTTTAAAAGTAGGAGGCAAAGGGATAGGGTGAGGGGTGTATGGTTCATAGCAATTCTGAAATCCAACTGAGAAAATCCTAAAAGTTCTTTCACTAGAACGCATTCCAAATCCTACACAAGAATGATTCTTCACATCTCTTAGCTCTTCCATCTGAGGTCTTAGTTCTTTTTTATTTATCCTTCCTTTTCCATAAAGCATAGCCATATGTGTTGTTATGGCTTGTATCTATATGTCTCCCAAAGCCTCACGCAGTGATAGGTGGGGCTCTTTGGAGGTGACTCGGTCTAGGATGCTGGGATTAAGGGTACCCAACCCTAGGTGTGGGTGTCACTAATTAATAGTTTACAGCCTGGATAGATTATAAAGGCTGTTTTTGCGGTTGCTGCTTGATGCTTTGCTATCTCCTGCCTGCTTGCCATGGACTATTTCTCCCCTACAATTCCCCTCTGCCATGTCACTCTGTCTTGGAGCCAGCCAAATATGGACTGAAACTTCTACAAACTGTGAGCTGAAATAAGCCTTTCCTCATTTAACTTTGGGTGTTATTTTGTCTCAGCAATGAGAAAAGTAACTAAGATGTGTTTACTAAGTACAGTTCATGATTTTCATGAGGGGCTATTATTAAACTAGTTTTTGGCTTCACTGCATGGTGGCTGGTTTCTCCAGAGCATATGTTCAAACAAGAGAGAACTGGCTGACTTTGTATCTTGAAATTCTCAGAAGTCACATTGCATCAGATTTGCACACTCTTTTGTTTAGAGTCATTAAAGACTGCTCAGCCTCAAAGGAAAAAAAATAGATTCCATATCCACTCTTGGGGGACGTTTGGCAAAGCAAGTGGACTGAAAACATAGTTATGTTTGTTTTTGGAAAATACCATCTGGCAAAAATATAATCTAAAATATACATGTCAGACTGCTGTGCAGAAACATTGTATAAGCAATAATAAATTTTGCTAATTCCACTTGCAATTCTGTTTCTTATATTTCACTGCTTCTTCTTTCCAAAATATGCAGGAGTCTGCAGGTGATACATTTTTGAGTCGTTGAGATATCATAACATATACTTTTTTCAACCTTTGGTTTGAAAGAGGCTTTGAAAATGGAATTCTGGTTTCAAAATTCTTTTTTTTTATGTTTTAAAAATATTATTGCCTTTTTTTGTATCCAGTATTGCTCTTACTTCAATGATTCTCATTCCTTTTGTAGGCTCTCCCTCATAACTTTTAAGATTGTATCTTCATCTCTGCCCAATACTTCAGTAAAATATACTCCAGCGTCTCTATGATATTTTCAATATATAGAGAGCCTTTCAATTTAAAGATTCATGTCTTTCATTTACTCTGGGAAATTATTATTGTTAAATATTATTATTGTTGTGTTTTGGATTGATCCTTTATACATCTCAGTATTTCATTTAAACATTCTATCATTGTAGTATAAGCTAGTGTTTAAAATATAAACTTTAAAACGACTTCTTGTAATAAAATACTGGCTCTGAAAATATTGGCTCTTACTAGATAAGTGACTTTGTCTGATATTGATTCTATGCTTTATGTTTCTTATCAGTATGATAAGAATAAGTACTAGAAAATTCCTATCAGCCTTGTTCTAAGAATTATATGAGCTTTATATGTATAAAGAGCATAGGACAATGTCTTTAACATAATAAGCATTGTATTTATACTAGCTATTCTTATCTCTCTTCTTATTCCCTTTTGCCCAAAATACCAATTCACCACACCAGTCTCCAACTACAACTACTCTACTGCTCAGTCCATGTACTGAAGTTTTATGTTAAACAACTATTTTTCTAAGATATTTATTTTTTTAAAAAATCACTTGTTCTTACATGTCAAATACTCTTTCTTCTGAGAATATTAATCTTATGTATTGTAAGTAATAATCTTATTGTTGTTTCATTGGTTCTGAATTCTCTCGTTTCCTCATAGAGTTTGCATTCCTTAAATAGCTGATGATAATTGACTGTGACCTAATATTTTTAGTTGAGCTTTCTTGTTAGTCTTCAACGCAGCCTCCATGATAAAGAAGAAAGCAAGTTGTTTAGGGTTATTGTCTGTTTTCAACAGGGGTGGATGTGACAGAGACAGGTGGTCAAAGGGGATGCCTGAGTTGCTGGTATTTCCAGGCTGTTTCTCATCCCTCCTCAGAACCATCATACATATTTCTCCTCCTCAAGACCTGACCACTGATGATAAACTGAATACCTGTACTGTACATCCTAGATTTTCATTGTGAATGTTTTCATACTAAACATTATTGTATCTGTTGCCCATTCTGTACTTGGTGGTCAGGTACAGTTGTGGGAATGTAGTAGATACTTAGTAAGTATTTACTGAATACACAAAGAAAGGAAAAAGACATTGAATTGAAATTTAAAATCATGACTTGTTTTGAGAATTTAAGATAAGTTACAGTAATTCTACATATATTTATTATATGTCTGTGCTAAACGTGATCTTAAAATTTATCACATCAATGAAGTAGGTTGTATTCATTACAATATAAGTTCATATTCTGTTATAGAGACTCAAAAATACACCACCCTACAGCAAATTGAAACTTTTTTCCCTCTTGTGCAACAATCTAGATTTAAGCAGCTCAGGACTGGCATGGCAGCTTACAGTATCAGGGATAGTGTTAATCAGCTTTTCATCACTGTGACAAAATACCTGAGTTAACAATTTAAAGGAATAAAAGCTTATTTTGGCTCAAGGTTTCCAGGGTTCACTTCATGGTTATTTGGCTCTATTGCTTCTGGGTCTATCATGAGACAGAACATGCTGGCAGAGAGCAAGTGGTGAAACAACATGGCTCACTTAGTGGCAAACAGGAGGGAAAGAGAGAAAGAGAAAGGGGGTGGAGTCCCACTATAGCTTTCAAGTTCACACCCCCAGTGACCTACTTCCTCCAATTCAAGAAAGTGATTCACCACTGTAACTTGATCCCAATCAATAAGAGGGAGAGAAGGAAAGAGTACAACCCTTTCTTTTAAAGGTGTGACTTAGGATTTGCACACATCTTTTCTGCTCTGTATCATTTGCCAGTACCAAGTCATATGACCTAGTTATAAGGAATGATGAATCCTTATTTTGGGCAGCCCTGTGGACTGCTAAGCTTGAGAGTTTTATTAATATGAAGGAAACAAGAATATTAGAGATATTAGAGACAACTACTGCTTGCTTTTTTTTTTTTTTTGGTACCGGGGATCGAACTTGAGTCCTTGCGCTTGCGCACCAGGCGGCAAAACCACTGAGCTAAATCCCCGGCCCTGCTTTTTTTTTTTTTTGGTACCAGGAATTGAACTCAGGGCCTCATGCTTGCCAGGCAGGCACTATGCCACTGAGCTACATCCCCAACCCTGCTTGCTTTTAATCAAACCAAGAACACAAAACATGCTTCCAGTTAAATTATGACAGTTTTACATCACTTAAAATTTTCATTGTGCACTTATTGAAATAAAACTTGTTTATTTCCTTAAGGATGGACTTAATTATATATTATTTCCATGCATATAAAAAGGAATATGTAAGCAAAATAAATCAATTAAGATATTCCTAAACTTTCTAGACACCAAGAATCTTACTGTTCTCAATCATTTTAACTCAGTGGCATAAATATCTGAGTTTTTCTATCCAGTGTTAGTGCTGACATCCATTCTGTAGGTCTTGATATTGGCTATGACTATGGAAAACTGTAAACTTGTGTTGATTCTTAATAGCTCTGGACAAAATTTGCGGTTCTATAAGTATGGGAGAGGAGAACAGATATTAGGGGACAATTAGCAGTCTTAGCAACAGCAAAGTACACTAATTTGCTCAATGATACAAAATTACTGACTCTAAGACCCAAGACCAAGTTCAGGTATTCCAATCTCCCTATAAGCCTACTCTACAACACAAATCTAAACTTGATAAGAAAATTGGCATTTTTACAAACTGTGGGAGTATAACCTTCTACAACCTTTGGGGGTGATTTAACACCACCTGTCAAACAATTAAATGTGCTTTTCTTTACACCCTATAGTTCTAGGAATTTAGTCTAGAACTACTAGTACCAATACATAAAAATATACATATAAGGGCCAGGGATTTAGTTCAGTGTTTCCGCTGCCTGCTTTGGAAGCGCAAGGTCCCAAGTTCGGTCCCTGGAACCAAAAAATCCCATATAAGACCTACTTAACTAAGTCATTTCTACAGATTTACATTGGATAATGGTGTAGCAAATAAAGGTAAGATGATGGTAGCAAGAACACTGAAATTTCAGAGCCAGAAATGTCATTAAGGTTATTGGTTTATGCTACAGTGCCTATACCCATCAGTCACTGGCTGAAATATTACCACAAAACCAGGTCTTTGGTGTAATTTTTGAGAATCTGTATTGGCCAGCCTGTCTCCCAAATGAGTTCTCTGCCCTTCCCAGAGATTCTGTGAGCTGCCAGGTATCTTTCAGTAATTTCCTTGTTTGTTTAAATCAATGATGGAAAACATTTTAGAGCTTTTAATGATAACAAGCAGCTGGCTGCAGCAATTGGTTCACCACCACTGGATTAAATTGTCGCACTGGCTTTTACTGATTACAACTGAGATCTATAACTGACACTGGCTTCCTTTCCCTCCAAACTGCCAAGGAATTACTGTCATAGGATCTTTGCTTTTGTTGTTTTCTGTGCCTTAATTATACAGGTCTGGCTCCTTCATATCACTCAGGATTTAGGTCGAATGCTATCTGTGGAAACAATTCACTTCTGTCTGCTGCCCCCATCGAAGTTCTATGCCCACACTCTTCACTCTTTATCATTTACCCCTCGCCTTTGGTCTTAAAAGAACTCATGTTTAGGTGAAATTATTTAGTTCACATGTATTTGTTCTATTTGTTTCTTTCTTGTTTCTCCCCCTCCCCTCAAAAGAAGCTTCTTAGAAAAGGGCCTAGAACATACTATGGGCAGAATAATTTTTGTTGAATTAATAAATGAACAAAATAATTTTATACCTTTGTTTTGTAATACTACAAGTTTGGGGATGCTCATGTTTTTTTGTTTGTTTGTTTGTTTTTTGGTATTTTTTTTGGTACCGGGGATCAAATTCAGGACCTTAAGCTTACCAGGGAGGTGCCCATGCCACTGAACTAAATCCCCAGCCCTTAGGAATGCTCATTGTAATGGCTTATATCTAGATGTCCCCCCTAAAGCCTCATGTGCTCATAGGTGGGGCTTTTCAGAGGTGTCTGCATCTACAGTGTGTGATACTGAGATTAAGGGTGTGTGGTACTGGATTAGTCCACTAATTGGTTTATCATAGTTCTGGGTGTGGATAATGGGAAGGCCCATCGTGGGTGCGGGTGACACCACCCAAAAGGCTTGTAGCCTAGATAGGATAAAGGGGAAAGGGAGAATAGCTGCTGTTGCTGCTTCACTGCTGCTTGCTACCTCCTGCCTGCTCTGCCATGGTCAGTTTCTCCTCTGCGATGCCCCTCGGCCATGCCACATTGCCTCAGAGCCAGCTGACTATGGACTGAAACCTCTATAAACTGTGAGCTGAAATAAACCTTCCCCCTTTAATTTGTGAGTGTTGGGTATTGTGTCTCAGTAATGAGCAAAGTAACTAAGACACATAAATATCCATTAGCAGAAAATTAATGGAGCACCACTATATAATAGAAGAATATAGACTATAATAGAATATTATGCACCTATTAAAAAGATGAAGTTCATTTTATGTATCTTGCATAGAAAGAATCCCACAGTATACTGATGAGTGAAACTGTTCCAAATTTAGGTTATAAGATGATATAATCTCACATGTATACTATGCCAAGAAAAATACAAAAACATTTTAAGCAAACTGTTAAATGTAGTTAGATCAGTATAATGAGATTAACTAAATTGAAAGGAAGAGGCAAAAATCCTTCCACTTCTTGCTTGATAATATTTTGTATTTTTGACAAGCATCAAGTATTATGATTGCACACAAGCTGAAGATAAATTTATTGGAAAAATACTAAAGTATGATATCATTTGGTAATGAAAGAAAAAGTTGAACATACAACTACTAGAAAGGCATAGTTTCAGGAACTCCCAGAAACAGTGACAGACTAAAAATGTGAAAAACCAATAATCAATATTTTCACCTGTGTCATTTAGAGTAATGCCCACTCCCCAAAGATGTCCATGTCCTATTCCCCTAAAATCTATGTTACCTTACATGGTAAAGGGAGCTTTGCAGATATGAGTAAGTTAAAGATCATGAGACAGGAAGATATACTGAATTATCTAGGTGGGTCTAATTTACATTCAAGAGTCCTTATAACAGAAGATGGGAGTGTCAAAGTGAAAGAGATTTGAAGATGCTATGCTGCTGATGATTTTAAAGATAAAGGGCTGGGGATTTAGCTCAGTGGTTTTGCTGCCTGTTGTGCAAGCACAAGGACCCGAGTTTGATCCTGTTGAAAAAAAAAAAAAAAAAAAAAGATAAAGGGAAAACCTTGAACCAAAGAATGCATATGACCTCTTGAAGCTGGAAAGGGCAAGGAAACAAATTCTTCACTAGAACTTCTAGGGAAGCTCTATCAGCTTTCTAGGGAAAGCACAGCCCTGCTGAATTCTTGACTTTATCCCAGTCAGACTTATTTCCAGAACTGTAAGATAATAAATTTGTGGTGTTCCACACTAGTAAGTTTGTGAGAATATATTACATGAGAAAGGGAAACTAATATACTATCATTAGGCATGAAACACCAATAAAATAACTAAGATGCATTAAAAATATTAAAGAAAATTTCTTAATCTGATAAAGGATACATATTAGAAAACATTGCAAATACCATACTTAAGAGTGGAAAGTTAAAGCCATTCCATTGGCTTACAAAAGCAACAAAAGTGACACTAATATCATTTCTGTTTTATATTATATTTGGTGCACATGGTGATACATAAAGTAAGAAATGAAACTAAAAGTATAAATATTTTCTAAAAGTATAAATATTAAAAAGGAGAATCTCTCATTATTCACAGATGATAGGATTTTGGATCTAGAAAATTTAACAAACTTTATATATGGATGATTAAAATAAATGTGAAGGCTTAGCAAAGTTGATGGAACACAAGATCAATATATGAAAATCTGTTGCATTCCTGACCAACAATTTGAAAATAAAAATTTAAAGATAATATACCATTTACTATTATATTGGAATATGAAGTACTGTGCTAGGAATAAATGCAAAAATAAACAATATGCAAGATATTTGTACCAAAACTATAAAACTTTAGTAAAAGACATTAAAGCATACTTAAATAGCAATATTGCAAAAGTGTACATAAGCTCATTTGCTGGATAAGCAGAAACAACCCTCAGGGCCTAAGTGTGCTAAGATTGGTAGGTGGACCTTACAATAGAAGTCAACCGCACAGAAAAAAGTCAGAGCATTTCTGTGGATGCTGCTGGAACTGGGAGCTATAGAAACATAGTGCACCTTTTTGTGTGTGTTGGGCAGAAGCAGCTCCAGGCAGTTGCATGGACAAAGTTTGAGTAATTGGATCACTAGACAGCCAGACTGCAAAGCTCCAAGCATGTGTGTACATGTGGGTCTGAGGAGTGGGTCATGAGAACAGTGGTTTGAGAGGCAGAGCCTTATACTATCCCATGACTCAGCTGTTCAAGCCTAAAGTTGAGTATAATAGCCAAACACTACAGAAAGTTGTCCCCTTTAGATACCCATACTAGAGAAAACTGCCCAGGCTGAACAGCGGAGAATAAAAGCATGTTCTCAAGAAGCCACCAGAACCAGGAAAGAGAACTTTTTCCTGCAATGTTTCTCCAGATGCTCCTTCTTAAAAAGATTAAGATCAGGCCCATTGACCCAGGTTAATTTTACAGATCAGGCAAAAGTGTAGGTTTGGGGCTGAGAGGCTATCAGTTGGTAGTGGTCTTAGCTATCTTAGCAAATAATGCCCAATGAATCATTTTTTTAATAGAAAACATATCTCAATGAAAGTTTTAGGGAAGCTATGAAAAGTAGAGCATTTAGAGGCCTAATACTTTTTTTAAAGTGTGTCACTTATTTTGGAGGAGAAAGCCCAGTATTCAGGTGAGTTTTTTTGTTTTTTTTTCTTGTGAGGCAGCATTTAATCTACAAGTAGGAAGCCAAATGAATTCTTTAAGGCATCGCTGAAAACTTCTTAGAAACATCTATAAAGACTGTGCACTTATCTGTTGTTGGTCCCAGATGAAAGAACAAGAAATAAAGGAGATAGACTCTAAAGAACCATAAACCACCAGTTCTCTTGCCTCAATAGAATATATTTTTAATAATGTAAATGATGTGAGATTCAGTGGTAAACATAGGTGATAACAACATCTTCATTTTCATCAGAGTAGTTAACTCTATCCTATAGATCATCCACATAAAATTTTATGCTCACAATAGTTTATCTTTGAGCATGGATAAGAAGACTAAAAACTGGATATGGGGACTCATATGTAACTCTCTGAATAGAGACTACCAACAGCTGTAGCACCAGTATTTCTTATGACTTTAGTTAAGTCTTAATCATATTTATTCAAATGATTGACATATTTACACAGTATCTTTGTCCTAATCAGTCAGTCCCATCAAAATCTAGAAGGGAGGGCCAGGGATTTAGCTCAGTGGTGCCACTGCCTGTCTCACAGGCACAAGGTCCTGAGTTAGATTCGGGTAGCAAAAAAAAAAAAAAAAAAAAAACCTAGAAGGGAGCAATTTTGTTGTTGTTGTTGTTGTTTTTGTCTTTTTGGTACGAGGGATTGAATTCATGACCTTGCACTTTCGAGGCAGGCGAAGTGCCACTGAGCTAAATCTCTGGCCCTTTGTTTTGTTTTTGACTAAGGGTTTTTCTATGTTTTCCAGGTTGGCCCCAAACTCCTGGGCTCAAGCAATCCTCTTGTCTCAGCCTCCCAAGTAACTAGCACTACAGATGTGCACCACCACATCTGGATTATAGGGGGTGTATTAAACCTGTGGATATATTAGTCAGAGTAGCCTACCTGATGGTATTTTTAAAAATTTTAGTATCTTCGCAGAATAAAGGAAAATTGTTTCTTTATGTCCCAGTCCAATATAGGTATACTCTATGCAGTGAGAGAGAGTGAGTGACAGGGTTCAGCTCCTTGCAGCCACACAGTGACTTAGGGTACTTATATCTAGTGATTCCACTTTTCCCTAAATGTACAGAATTCTTGAACTCTCCACAACTAACCTTCAGAAGAAAAATAGAAAAAAATAATGCAGTGCTAATTCTTAACCATAATTAGAATATAAAACATCACTTCTCACATTCCATGGGTAACATCTAGTTGTTTGATTTCTACATGCAAAGGGATCTGAGAAACAGTCTGGCTGTGTGCTCATGGAGAACAGGAAAAATTAGATACTGATAGTCACTATTAATTTCTGTCACAGTTGGTAATAAACAGCTTGTCACATCTTTCAAGTGTTTATTTCTTTTTTTCTTTTTTTGGTACCAGGGATCAAACTTGGGTCCCTGTGCTTGCGAAGCAGGCAGTGGAACCACTGAGCTAAATCCCCGGCCCTGCAAGTGTTTATTTCTAACAAATATCTCCTTTAGGGATGAATAATGCTATAGCATACAACTGTTTTAGCAGGTTTACATTCTATATTAATTGAGGCACTTGGGGTTGCAAGTATCAGAAACCCAACACTAAAGCTCAAATAAAAAGTAGAACTTACTTGCTCATAGAATCAACCCTTAGATAGGTGAGGGATAAAGCCAACTTCATGGAGAATTGGAATAACATTAGAATTCTCTTTCTGATCACTACTTTTTGGTGTTATTTTTCCTTAAAGTATTGGTTCCTTTTTTTTTTTTTTTTGGAACTGGGGATCAAACTCAGGACCTTGCGCTTGTGAGGCAGTCATGGTGCTGCTGAGCTAAATCCCCAGCTCCTTCTTTAAAACTACATATCCATGTAGTATTGGGAGACATATATTCAGGTCCAAATATCTCTTTGATAGCTCTAGTTTTAGAAAAGACAGGAATGGACTATAATAAAAGTCCAGAAGTCACTTCCAATATTAAATGTAATTCTCTTCTAGCTCTGTGAAATATATTGTTGGAATTTCAATCGGGATTGCATTGAACCTATATAATAGTTTTGGAAGTATGGCCATTTTCACTATATTGGTTCTTCCTACCCAGGAACAAGGGATGACTTTCCATTTTCTTATATCCTGCTCAATCTCCTTTTTCAAAGTGCTATAGTTTTCAGAGTAGAGGTCTTTTGCTTCCTTTGTTAGATTGACTCCTAGATATTTCATTTTTTTGTATGCTATTGTAAAAGGAATTGTCTCCCTAATTGCTCTCTCAATGAGTCTATTATTTGTATATAAAAAGACTATTGTTTTTTGAGTGTTGACCTTATCCAGCTACTCTACTGAATCTGTCAATTAAGTCTAGAAGTCTTTTGGCAGAGTACTTTGGGTCTTCAATGTAAAGTGTCATATCATCAGCAAATAATGACAGTTTAAATTCTTCCTTTCCTGTTTTTATTCCTTTTATTTCTTTCTCTTTTTTAATTGCTGTGGCTAATGTTTCAAGAACAATATTAAACAGGAGTGGTGATAGTGGGCATCCTTGTCTTGTTCCTGATTTTAGCGTGAAAGTTTTCAGTTTTTGACCATTTAGTATGATGTTGGCTGTTGGTTTTTCATAGATAGCCTTAATCAAGCTGAGGTAAAGACCTTCTATTCCAATTTTCTGTAGAGTTTTTATCATAAATAGATGTTGGATTTTGTCAAATGCCTTTTCTGCATCTATTGAGATGATCATTTGGTTTTTGTCCTTGAGTCTGTTAATATAGCATATTACATCTATTGATTTACGAATGTTGAACCATCCTTGCATCCCTGGGATAAATCTGACTTGGTCAGGGTGTATGATCTTCTGGATGACCCTTTGTATTCTGTTTGCCAATATCTTGTTGGGAATTTTTGCACATGGATGAAACTGCCTAATAACATATTTCTTGGATTGTGTTTCCATCGCGTGTCATGTGACTGTATCGAAATTTAAATTAGGGAGAAGTTTGGCTTATGTCGAGTCTGCTAACTAACTGGAGGGGTTTTTTTCCAGATCATTATTTGTTCATTGTTGGTTTTGGGGACCTTTCTGAAACAAATCACATCCTCTGGTGTCTTGTTGGTGCTTGAGATGCTTTTTTAAGTTATATGGAAAAATGTTTAAGTGCTTTTCAGTTCTGTTTTGGTTGAGTTCTAATGTATTTGAATATTTTTGTAGTTTTTTTCCTCTTGCATTCTTCTTCTTTGAGTGGTTTTAATTTTTTGTATGTCTGTGTGTTTCATAATAAAGTTATTTAATTAAAAAAATTGTAATTCTCTTAATGAGTTGAGTTTACCAGTTGTAGTCTAGTACCCAGGAAAATAAGGAGAACAGAAATTATAATGTGTACCCTGGTTGTAATTGGCCTCCCAGTTCATCATCATAAAGAGAGTCCCAGCTCTCTCTTTCTCTTTCTTCTGGTATCACAGTAAACATAATAATTCTGTCAATACTCAAGATTAAAAGTTTTGACAGAGTAGTAAAGCTATAGAAGATCTGTAGCCTCTGTGATGCTTGATACCATTTCAACAGGAAGTCAAAATAAGATTTTTTATTAGAAGTAATAGATGTACTTGAAACATTTAACATTTTCTGGTATGCTTTAGGAAAGGTTCTCACAGTCAAAATATAAGAGTTGGCAACATTTTCTTAAAGGGCCAGACAGTAAATACTTTAGGCCTTAGTCATATACCCTATGACTATATTGTCTCTATTGCAGCTATTCAACTCTGCTGTTGTAATTCCAAACTAGCTGTAAACAACACCAAAATATAAACTCTTGTGCTTCAAAGGATACCAACAAGAAAAGGAAAAAAACAACCTACAAGGTGGGAGAAAATAAGCAAAAAGTTCCTCTCAACTAGCTAAGCATAGGTAACCCTAGAGCCCACTAATGTTGTTCCTAGGTATACATCCAAATAAATAAAAATATATGTCCATCCCAAAATTTATACACTAGTGATTATAGAAACATTTTTCACAATAGGTAAAAAGCAGGAACAACCCAAAGTCTGATGAATAAACAAATGTCAGGGCCGGAGATTTAGCTCAGATTTAGCTCTGTCACCTGCCTTGCAAGCGCAAGGATCTGAGTTCAATCCCCAGTACCAAAAAAACAAAACAAAACAAAACAAAAAAATGTCATATAGTGTATCCATATAATAGAACATTATTTGGCCATAGAAAACAATGAAGTACTAATACATGCTACAACATAAATGAATCTTAAAAACTTTATGCTAAGTGAAAGAAGCTAGACACAAAGGGGTACATTTCAAACCAATTTACGTGGACAAGATACTAAAATAATATGAATCAAGAAAATCAACAAAAAGAGCATATATCAGATTGCTAAAAAAATTGATAAAGATGGAAACTTCAAAGCAACCAAAAAGAGATTATAAACATTAATTGCATTTGGGTGATATCAGTGCCAATGGTGTAGTAAGGACTTCTGAAAGTTCTTCTGCCATAAAGTGTGTGTGTGGGGGGGATAAAGCTATAAAAATTGTCAAAATTCTCAGAACTGTGGAAATCAATCAAATTCCTGTAAGAATTTGGAAAGCATTTATGCAAAAGAAATGGCTGAACACTGATAAGAACACTGAAATTTATTTCATTTTAACTTGCCCTATTTTCATTTCCTTCTGTCCTGTTCTGTACTAACCATGAAAATCAACAGTGCCCCCAATGATGGCAAAAACCAGGAACTGAGTGCACCTGGGAAGCACTAGGGTGGGGCCAGGGCTCCCCAAGAGATCTGTGCTAAAAAATGTTCATATTTGATCTACCTGACAGTTTCCTATTAAATTCCACTATTTGTGTTTTCTTTTGAAATTGACAAAAATTGAATACATTTATTGCATTAGAAAAGGCTCACATATTATATGATTCCACTTATATGAAAAGTCCAGAATAAGCAAATCTATAGAGACAAAAAAGACTGGTGGCTGCCCATGGAGGAAGGAGACAGGAGATTGGGAACCAGCTAAAGAGTGTGAGGGTTAAGACTGATAATAAAAATATTTTAGAACTGATTGTGGTAATAAACAATTCTGTAAATACTAAAAGCCATTGCACACATTAAATAGGTAAATTGTACTTCATGTGAACTCTATGTTAACAAAATCTTTTAAAAGAATACACAGATACAGGCAATAAGTATAATGGGCATAACTATGTTCCAATACTTTTATAAGTAGAAACTTATAAAAACAGGCAGCTGACCAATGAAACATAGTTGGCTGACCACTATTTTAGAATAATAATTTTAAAAAAATCTCTCAGTCTCTCTCTCTGTACCATCTCCACCTCTCACCCTGAGCTACACACTGGCTTACTAGAAAAACAAATACTATCTTTTCCACTTGTCTTGCAGATGCTTGTGTACAACTTTTGCACTTTTTCCTTAAATGGAAGAGGTGTGATTTTGTTTGAATTCTTTAACCCTTCCTGTTCATTGGAAGTAGCCATTCTAGATCATGAAGTGACTTTAGAAAACACAAGGAATATATAATAGGACAACAAGTTATCAAGGGCCTGTAATCCTCACTACACAAATCACCACATTAAACCTAAACTTATTTCATCTGGATTTCTTGAAAAATAAATATATATGTGTAAAAATAAATTTACATTTAAATATTTTTACTTTTGAGCATTCTGTTACTCTATGCTCACAACTGAAGCTAATTCCAACTACTATAGATCTCAAAGAATGAAACAGCTTTGCTTCCTAGAAGAATCAAGTGGATGTTACAGAAGGTGCAAGTCTGTCTTTTTTAAAAAATAGCATTTCATCCTTTCTGTACTTTAAACTTGGTATCTTACAACTATTTTTTTTAATTGTGAGAAAATATAGTTTCTGATTAACCAATACTGTAACTTTTTTAAAAATTCAAATTTCATAAATATAAGCAACACCATACTTTTTAATCAGAACAGTCCCACCATTTGCTAGGTTCCTGTAGCTGCAAATTCTAGGGCCTCATCAAAGTCCTGATGACTAGATACAGAGTCTGTGTGGGTTTTCTCATGAACCATTAATGTGTTGGCTTGTAACTTTATCAGCTGTGCAGGACAGAAAAAACAGCCCTCTACATATGCAACTTTCCTTCACAATATTACTGTCTGAAAGGCTCAAAAAGATTCACAAACTATCTCCAGACGTCACAATACTTACTTTCATTCATAAAAGTAACCTTTCCATTAATATTATAATTAACTTATAAAAAGGAAAAGCTTATTTTGGCTCATAGTTCTCCAGGTTTCAGTCCATGATCCACTGGCCCTCTTCTTTTGGCTCTGTGGCAAAGTAGTACGTCATGGCAACAGCATGTGTAGAGCAAAGCTATGCACCTCATACAGGGAATTGAAAAAGAAAGGAAGAAGCAACCAGGGTTCCACAATGCCTTTCAAGGGCAGGCCCTAAATGACCTTTCTCCCTTAAGCTCCACTTCTTAAAGGTCCCTCCTTCTCCTAGTAGTGCCAAAGGCTAGCAACCCAACCATTCATACATGAGCAGCCATTGGGGAACATTTAAGACACAAACTATAGCAGGCTGCAAAGTTAGATCTCCTCCATAAAGATGTTTTAGAATTACACTCTATTTGTACCCAGCACTCTCCATTCATTTGTTGAAACAGTGACCCCCCCACGTGGCTATACTTAGAGATGGGTCTTCTACAGGAGTAATTAACATTAAATGAGGTCATCAGTGTTTCTGATTGGACAGGATTAGTGTCCTTATAAGAACTATCAAAAAAATCCATTCATCCTGCCCCCCCTTTCCTCCCTGTCCTTTGCTCTCTACTCTCATTCTGTCTTTAAACAGGCACAGAGAAACGGCCATGCAAAGACAAAGAGAAGGCAGCCATCTGTAAGACAGTAAGATGCCCTCTTACCAGAAAGCAAATTGGCCAGAAACTTAACTTTGGACTTTTGGCCTCCAGAATTATGAAGAAAAAAATTCTGTTATGTAAGCCACGTACTCTGTGGTACTTGGTAACCCAACAAATACATGCTTCAAAAGGATAATATGAATTATCTCGCTTCAGCATCATTTTCCAATTACCCTCAATAAAAATATGCTTTACAGCAAATAAATATATGAAAAAATGTTCAACATCACTGGTCATTTGAGAGATGCAGATAAAAACACTAAGATTACACCTCACCCCAGAAAGAATGGCTGCTATCAAGAAATCAAATCAGACCCCCCAAATTCAAAGACCCAATTCAAAAATGGGCATCTGAAATGAACAGACATTTCTCAGACAAAGAAGTAAAAGCAGCAAACAA
>NW_004624737.1:7418832-7469729 GCF_000247695.1 Heterocephalus glaber | reverse complement strand
TTGTAAATACCAAATAGTTTCTCTAGTGTGAGAAACTGATTGTGTAAATAAGGGTTAAAATGATTAAAATGAATAATTGATAATTTGAAATAGGAAAAAAGGTCCAAAGAGGTAGGGGTGAAGGGAGGGGAAGGGGAAAGGAAAGACAGGAAAGGAAAAATTATGAGGAAAGAAAAAAAAATGGAAATGATGTCTACGTAAATAGGGAAGGGTGGAGGGGGTGAAGGGCGCACAGGTAATGGCGGAAAAAATAAGAACCAGGATACATCATGTACAGGTACAAGCACTCAATGATAAATGTAAATGTATTGTATACCTAAAATGTACCAATAAAAGAACTTAAGAAAAAAAATCTGCTTTAACACTGACATGGTCATATGCTGCCTTGATGCACACTGTGAAACTTCAACTTGACTTTTACTCTCATGGGTGATTTTTTCAGGTTGTTGAAGCATTCCTGCAAGGTTGTCTCTGACTCTGACAGGCTGAATTACCAACAATCCTGAATTTCTCAGATCCGAAGGCTTCTTGGGACTTGTAACTTTCAGTACTAAAGGAGGCAAAGTTCCAGGAAAACTATGACAAGTATGGGCTGGGGATTTAGCCCAGTGGTTCTGCCACCTGCCTCACAAGCGCAAGGTCCTGAGTTTGATCCCTGGTACCAAAAAAAACTATGACAAGTAGCTCATCCTAGATGGATAATGTATTCTATTTCTCCAGTTACTTTATTTATAGCTCTGTGTTGTCTAATAATTCACACCACAGAGACTCTCTCGAAATTTCATCTCCTTTCCAGGCAGTCCTCCTGGGTGCATCAAAAAGGCTCCAGGGCAACTTTTTGTCTCATGTGAGCCACATCTGATACACAAGAAACACTCTAGTATCACGTGCCCTGACGAACTATGGCAGTGACAGCTGATCCCCATGTACCCTCCCTCACTCTGCCAAAAATTCTCACTGGTCCATCTCCCTTCTCTTGGAATTTCCCAGATGTGAGCCAGAATAGTATTGCGCCTTTCAAAATCAGGGCACACTTATCAAATTCTTTAAAATGAAGCCCCTCTCACTAGACTTGAAGGAGATTGGGGAAGCATAATGTCTACAAAATGCCTCCTAATGATATTGTCTCTTTAAAAAAATGTCTTTCAAGACTTGGAACTGGTGAAAGTTTTCAATAATTGTAAAACCAGTTCTTGGATTGTGGTTGCCAAATACAAGAAGCAAAATTAATCAAGGCCTGAGGTGCTGCATTAGAAATCCTTGGCCAAATTTGTACCTATTGTGTTACTATAGTTAGTGACTGAGTGCAGTACTGATAATAAGGCAGGCTGGTAATAAGGAGGACTGCTATGACAGGTGATTTTAGATTGAGGACTCACAATGATCTTGCTGAATCTTCCTTAAGACTGCTTCCCAGCCTAAGACGCTGTCACCAACCTTCCTGTTCTCTCTCCTTCAGTTTCAGACTGTTTATTGGCTCTTAGAGCATTCCCTGGCTCTCTCTCATTCTCACTCATAAATGCTTTTTTCTAATACAATTCCCTCACATTTAATTGCATTCTAACACTTTCTCAGAGGACTCTAACATAGATACTTCTTTTGAAAATATGCATTTTTGTCACTCATTTTGGTGTTTGAGCTGCTACACTGTGATGTTACAGGTAAAATATCCAATTCAATATCCAGTTATGTTACTAATCATGAGATGAATGAACATTATGATAAGAGGAAACATTGAGGGAAATATGGAATTTTACTTTACATTCCTTGTTCACCTACACCAAATTTTTGTTAAAATATGAACACAAGGGTGAATTTTTGGGAAGAGTTATTGTGGGTGCTGAATCTGTGAGCAGGAAAGTTGTACAGTATTTGTGAATCTACCCTTTAGTGGGCAACCAGGCTGTGCCAGGACTTGGATAAGAAGGTTGCTACTCATTACCTTGGATTTCCAAATCAAATTCAACCCCCAAATTAGCATCTTTCTTTATTACGCCAAATCTTCTGCTGATCCTGTCTCATTTCTCTCGTCAATCTTCCCACTGCATTTTTTTTGTGTCTCACTGTTTGAGGTCACTAATAAGCAACAGTGGTAAATAGAACATGGGGATAGGGGATGAGCTTTGAAACTGAAACAAATTAATTAAAAACATACCCCAGTACAAAGCTCTAAGCTGGATCCCTAACACCAGAGTTTGAAAAGCCCGTACCCCAAAGAAGGCAGAATAAAAAGTCTAATATTATAGCAGCTGTGGCTTGGGCTTGCCATTTCTTGGGCAACAGGATGCTGAGCTGAAACGGATACTTGCAGAAGTAACATAGCAGGACAATTACTCCAGGGACTCGAGCTTCCCCCAAAGAAATCACCAGGGAATAGGTAGTGTCTGGGTTAGACCAGCTTCACCAAGTATTTGCCCTTCCTTAGCCTTAGTTTCCCCACAATGATAAAATAAAACTGGTAATAGCTTCTGCCTCTTTGAGATGCTGAAAGGATAAAACGGCACAACGATGCTGCTACGGAGCACAACGCTTGACACGCAGAAACGTATTGGTTGGCAAAAGGACTGAAATCTCCCACCGGTCCTCCCTCAGCTGCTCTATCGCACCCACTTCCTGGAGCCCTTTCACCTCAAACTCCTGGAGCCCTTTCACCTCAAACTCCCGCAGCCCAACGCGGATCCTTCCGCGCTGTGTCATTTCCGGAAGACAAAGGAGGCGGAATACCCGGATGCAACTGTCATGGCTGCCACCAGTGAAACCCCCTCCCCCATGGAGATCGAGTCTGGGGTTGCCCAGATGGCGCTTCGAGCGTGGGCTTCAAGAAAGGTGGTTAAGACATAAAGGATGAGACTTCCGGGCGGCAGGGTGCCCTCAAACAGTTCCATGAACTGTACACGCTTCCTAATAACTTGCCAGGTTTTTCTGAAGTCGCCTGTCTTGGGCCAGCCCGTCTTAGTGTGCTAAAGTTTTGTTCTCGTCACTCTGCAGCCTGTAGCTGGGCCGGCAGTGGGACAGTATTCTGGGAGGAAGGGCCTGGCCGGAGGCTGCCAGGGAGAGAGGTGAGGCGCGCTGGGGACTCCAGGGCAGCGGAGGCTAGGGTTCTCTAAATACAACCTGCAGCTGACAACCCCATTGAGTCCTAGTCTTTTATCATTTCAGCTGAGATGTTCCGAATTGGTCATAAGACTTTATTACTGATCTAACTACATGCAACCAGTCTGTCCTCTCCCAGATAGACTTTGATCGTAGAAAATATCTCCGATGACTATAGAGCAGGGTAGTTATTTTTTAAAATCTCAAACATGATGAAGCTGATGCTAATTTTACGTTTCAGAATTAATAAAGTTCACATGTTGAACCATGTGATAGTTTTCTTTAAGGTTTAAATTTGGATGTACTAGTGCTTGTGAGATTTTTAACAAAATCATTCTTATAAAGTAATGAGAATAGATTAATATTGAAAATATTCAGAAAATACTTGAATTTTGCTGCTCTGCAATTAGTTGTAACAGAAAGAAAGAGTTGTTCTTAATAAGGCTTTAATTTCCAGAAGCTTCTGAAAATACATTCTGGGTATATTAGTTTGAGTTACTTTTACTCTCTGTAAGTTCCCCTTTAGGTTTTATCATCAAGTGAAACAGGAACAAGTGTGAGTTGATTCATTAACTCTTCCTAGTAATTAAAATTACTTTTTAAGCACTTAACTCTATCTGGGATTCAGAGTCTCAGTTGAAACTATTTTTATTTGCCTGAGATATGTAATGAGCTGATTTGAGAAATGTTTACTGTTTATAAAAACAAAAATGTATAAACTAATATTTAAAGCAGGCTGACTCTACGTAATAGTATTTTATGATTTAGATTTTCACTTAAACTCCCAAAATTGAAGAGTTGACCTAAAAAAGCTTAAGGGGGGGGGCCTTTACCCCCTTTTCTGAACATCCCATTATCTGAACAGAAAGTAACAACATTAGAAAGCACCTGGATTTCTTTTTACAATTACATACCATATGTAAAGCACTAAGTTGGTAATGGATGAGAAAGTGCCTTAATATACGTAAGTACTGTAATGAAGTTATCTCATCTTTTGACCAAATCATCTTCCTGTAGTACATTTTAACCTTCAGAACTTATGTTTTTTGTACATGTGTGTATTATACAAGGAGTGATCAAAATATAGTTAATATTTAAACTTAAAAATTTTTATTACAGTAAAAGACATATTGTTATTAATTCCCCTGAACATAACCCCACCCCCACTTCAAATACATATCCCGTTGTTCTTGTCATTTTCTGAAGCAGTTCTGGAAGTCCTTATGAGCTGTGATAAAAAGTGCGCTAAATGCTGCAGCTGATTGAAATTGTGCTTATAAATGCCTTTACAGACATGAAAGTGTTTAATGTAATGGTCGTAGATGGCTTGCATTCTTTTTCGTATAGTTTCTTGCAGGTAAGTCTAGTGAGTTCTTGGTACACTACCTGGACAAAGCAGTGTTAAGGTGGAAATTATTGTATTAATTAGTTCAAACATTTTACCAGTCTATTCAGTTTTCTCGTATTTTAGTCATATACGTAGATGTGGGCTTCATCTACTTGTGGGGTAATTGAAGATAACTTTAAATATGTTCTACTGGATATAAAGTTTGATCTTAAGCAGTTGGCATTTATGGAGCACTCAGCATTTGCCAATCTGTGCAGTTAATGCTATACATACATTATCTTAATACCTAGAGTAACACTCTGAGGTTTATTAAATTGCTATTTTAATAGATGGAGTAACCATGGCAAAGAGTAAATTCCTTGCCCATGGCCACAGAAATTGAGCCATGTTCTTATCTACTTATCTTATATGACATCCTTGTCTCACCTTAACACTTGGTAGAAGAAGAATGAAAATGGAACACAGACCCGGACTCTTGTTTACTCTGCTTTATGAATTGGGACAAATGATTTAAACTCTCTGGATTTAATTTTCCTCATATGTAATAAAAATACTTTGAACTATTATGTTTTATTGAATCTTGAGTCATCAAGAACCCTTAAAAGGGTGCTTTTTACCATTTCTTCCTCTGATACTCATTCTGTAAGTTTTGTTACATCACTGGTAGTGATAGCTTCATCTCTATGGCTTCCTGATCTGACCACATTGTAGGATGTGACTGATTTCTGAGATGTCAAAATGTAAAATGATATGCATATTGGGATTGGTGAGTTCCTTTTCAACCCAGATTCTAGGACATCTGCACGTTTATAACATTTTACTGCTCTATTATGTGTTTTCTAATGTAAATAAGATAAAAGCTTTATGGAAGTGGAAATGTGGAAACAATTTTTAATTTTTTCATATGTGAATCTTTAATACCCCAAACAATACTTAGCACGTAGTCAGTCAACGCTCAGTAAAGAGTTGCTAAAATCAAGTCTTCATTTCATATTACAAATAACAGTTTTGTTTGGTTTGGTTTTTTTTGGTACCGGGAATCAAACTCTGGTCCTTGCGCTTGCACAGCAGGCAGCGAAACCACTGAGCTAAATCCCCAGCCCAATAACAGATTTTTAAAAAATTGTTTACAGTTTGACATGTAATAGTATCAATAGTGCAAAAATATTTTGCCACCATTTTTTGCATTCAGAAATGCAATTATAGGGCTGGGGATTCAGCTCAGTGGTACTGCACCTGCTTGGCAAGCTCAAGGTCCTGAGTTCTATCCCTGGTACCAGAAAAAAAAAATTTAAATGCAGTTATAAACAAATAGTATCTTTTTTGAAATACCATTTTTCTGATGCTGATAGTAATCAAGTATGAAGTGCTTTCTGTTCCTTAAGAGGCATTATAAAATTGAAACACTGACATATTCAGACTTTAAAACAAGGAGCCTGATTTTATTTTAAACTGGGCAACATATTAGGAACATTGTTTATAAAGATATCTTCATTTTAAGAAAAGTTGGAAACATTATTTGATAGTTTTTAAATTGTTATACTATGGAAATGTGCAAATAGTATGAAAGGTTTTTGAGTTAATAAATTTTAAAAGCTATAATTATTTGAATAGGCAGAAAAACGTTCAAGTTTTGAGGTGGGCAGGTATAAGATAATGTAGAGAAATTATTTAAGGGATATTTATAGTCTGTCTAATGGAGGTTTGGTGACTTGCAGTTAGAGCCAGGAAGGGAGCACTGGAATTACGGAGTTGTAGACTGTTCTCTTTAGATAATCAGCTGAATGGTGTGGAGGCCAGAAAAAGCCAGAAACATATGAGATATCATCAGGAAGGGGTTTGGACAAATTTTTTTAAATCTTACTTTCAAACAGTAGTAGTTTATTTAAACATGAAATCCAGCATTATATTAGTGATGGATAGATACAGAATGTTCAAAATACTGTCAGTTGTTAAATATGATTACAGTATAATGTTCCTTGGAGAATTCAAAAAGTGTGTATGTTTGTATACCCAATTTTTAAAGACTAACTATGGAATAAATTCATTTATGTAACCACTATAATTTCTACCACTAAAATAATTACTAGATGAATATTAACCACTAATGTCTGTGGATTTCCATCAGTTTTCTCACGATCTTTCTTCATAAAACACAGGGGTTTTTTGTTTGTTTGTTTTGTTTTTGGTACTGGGGATCGAACTCAGGACATTGCGCTTGTGAGGCAGGCTAAATCTTCTGGTGCCTCTGGGCTAAATCCCCGGCCCACAAAACACAGTTTTTATTTCTTTATGAGTTGCTGCCTGTTCATAAAGAGAGGGACATAGCATTCACTTCTATTTCAATTTATTTCCTTGCAGAGTGTAAAAATGTATACTTTCCTGGATTCAACAAACCCAGAGAGAATAAGGCCAGCAATCCATTAGAAATTATTTTATGAGTTCAAATAAAGTAATTCACTTTATGAGGTTTCCATGGAAGTTTCCGTTTATTAGTCAAAGGCCCATTAGCCTGCAATCTTGGAGAATTGAAGAAGTGATATTTATCATTAAGTATATAGCAAACAGCTTTAAAGAATTAGAACATATTTTGAATATACAAAAATTGCTTTGTGCTACCTTAAAATTTGTTTATCTTTAAAAATTTCAATATTTTCATACCTTTCTTCTCCATCTTTGTTTTTCTTTGAATGAATCACTATAAATCCCCCATCCTCTACCCCGTGTGAATTCACCAGGGCTCTTGTCTTAGAAACTAACTCTCTTGGTAGGTCTTTGAGAAGGAAACAGATAAAGAGAGAAGTAACTGATTAGTTATTTAATACCACGAGCTGCTTCTGAGTGTCTGTAGACAGGAGAGGAAAAACTAAAACAATATGCATCAGTTTGGGGATTAAGCTGTTACCCCTGCTTAATGATTTTAGAGCCTCGACTTGGCTTAATTGGCAAGGTAATAGAGGAAAGAGTCCTCTATCTGCTTTTAGAACAATCATTCCAAGAGTTTTTCCTCTGTAGTTCTCTCTCTGATGTCCCTCTTTCTGTCTTAGATTTTTTTTTCTTTTTTGACACATCCCTCAAAGTGACAGGATAATGCACTTGAGAGCTCATGTTCCAGTTAATAGACAACTAATAGGGCCCTCTATGTAGGTATTTTAGGTCTTTCCTTTGATAATTATTATGGGTTCCTTGTACAAAAAAACTTTCCCACTGCCGTTCTTGGATATTTAAAAAGATGAGATTATATTTTCTGTATATTTCAAATAACACCAATAACTTCTCACTTTTAGTCTTAGATTTATTATAATTCCTGCATATAATACTCACATAAATGCTTCCACCCCAAATTCTGAATCTGAGTTTGCTACTCAATTTTCAACAGAGAAGTGAATTGGAGGCTTTTTAAAAAATTTTTATTGGTACATTTTAGGTATACAATACATTTACATTTCTCATTGGGAACTTGTACCTTTATATGATGCATCTTGGAGAGTTGGAGGCTTTTTTAGAAACACTTTTCTCAAAAGATTTCCTAGAGAAAAATTGTACAGTGGAAAAAATTAGTACCATTACAAGTTCATGTTCCTGACTGCTCAACAATTCTCTTCATCCCATTCTCCGTGGGAACCCAACCCTTCCCTTCCCTTCCCTGTTTCCTTTTCTTTGTCCTTTACCTTCCCCTTTCCCTTTCCTTTCTCCCCTCCCCTCCCCTCTTCTTTCATTTGGTGAACCATAGTCTTGCTATATTGGAGTGGCCCCCAACTCCTGGGCTTAGATGATTTTCCTGTGTCAGTCTCCCAACTAGCTCCTGTCACTTCTCCTAGCTGCAGGAGCTCCTTAAACATCTTCCTCTCACCTGCTGACCAAGTCCTCCACCCTTTCATTCTCAGCAGATTATTCTACCTCCCATTTTCTCAGAGAAAAGGAACCATAAGATGGAAACACTCAAATTAGTGCCCCCAAGCCTTCAAACTTACTTCATTGATACCCATTCCTTTGAAAAACGTGATCATCATCTTGTCCCAGGCTCTGGATATCCCATTCCTGGTTTTTAGGACTTTTGCTTCATCTGTGGCTTTTTCACATTGTCATTTGGGCATTCTCAAGTCTTATATATTAGAAGAAAAGAAATAAAACCTCCCTGTAGCAATTTGTTGTTCCCCATTCTGTTTCTTGCTTCACTTTCCAGACAATGGCTGATGAAAAAGTTTTCTTTCCCCAGTTTCTTATTTGTGCTTCCTCTTTATTCTTCAACCAATTGCAATATTTTATCCCAACTAAAAATACCAGTTTTAAAGGTCATAAAGTACCATTTTGTTTCTCAGTCCACCGAGTAGTTCACAGGCATTATCTGACTTGACCTCTGCTCAACAGATGAAGTTTAACCATTCTCTTTGGGTAAGTTTCTCCTTGTATTTGGGGATACCATTTTTTCTTGGTGGCTCATTTCTTTGGCCATTAGACCTCAGTTCCTTAGAGGATTCTTATTCATTTGAAGAAAAAATACAAGTGGCCTATAAATACATGAAAAAAAGTTCAGTATCGCTAGCCATTAAGAAATGCAAAGTGAACACTATTTCACTCCAGAAAGAAAAGCTATCATTAAGAAATAAAATAACAAACACTAGTAAGGCTACAGTGGAAAAGGAACCCTCCTGCATTGCTGGTGGGGATGTAAACAAGTACAACCATTATGGGGATCAGTATGCAAATTTCTCAAAAAATAGAAATTCCATTTGACCCAGCTATTCCCCTTCTAGGTATCTTGAGCTAAAGCTGGGCTGGGGATTTAGCTCGGTGCTGCCACCTGCCTTGCAAGCACAAGGTCCTGAGTTCAATTCCCCTGGTACCAAAAAAAAAAAAAGATAAATTTGAGCCATTTGTAGGAAAATGGATGAACCTTGAAAATATATTAAGTGAAAAATATCTGCCACACAAGCTTAAATATCATGGTTTCTCTCACAGAAGAAATCCTAAGTATAACATACAGAGCAAAGTAAAAGACTGATAAAACAAGGAGATAGATGTTTTACAAATGGAAAGGGGACCAAGAGGTGGAAGGTGGAGAGGGAAAGGGGGATGTAAAAGATTTAAGATGTGTCATTTACATGTATCAACAACCCATAATGAATGTAATCATTATGTGTTGCAAACATGAACTAAAAAAAAAAAAATGGAATGGGATCTAGAGATGAAGGGAAGGAGGGACAGGAGGGGAAGGGGAATAAAAAGAAGATATGTACATGTCCCCACTCCCTAAGATGAATAAATTTTAAAAATCATTCATATATATAAAGCATCTGTGACATACATGCAAGGCAGTTTACTAGAGACAGAATTTGATGCAATATCTGAACTCTTTTTCTCCAGAAAAATGCACTCCCAAGCATCTGCTCAACACTTAGAATACATTATCAAGTGTTTCACAGAATGTTCAATACCTGGTTACCATTCAATTAAGAAACTTTGCTTCAAACCAGGCATGGTGATGCACACCTGTAATCCCAGCACTTGGAAGGCTGAGGCAGGAAGATTGCTGTAAGTTTGAGGTCCTGAGTTCAAGGCCAGCCCAAACTACATAGCAAGAGGCTGTCTGAAAAAACCAAAAGAGGGCCAGGGATTTAGCTCAGTGGTTCCACCACCTGCCTCCCAAGCACAAAGTCCCGAGTTCAATCCCCAGTACAAAACAAAACAAAAGAAACTGCTTCAGAACCTCCAGCCTATTCTGTTAGATTTTATAGGAACACTGAAAAAAAAATTCCCTCAAAGCACTTCAATATAAAGAAGAAAATCTATGGAGAGTGAAAATGAAAACAGTTTTCCCTGGAAGAGAAATTTTGCAAACATTGAAAACTTTCTTCAAGATATTAAAGACTGGGCTGGGTGTAGCTCAGTGGAGGGTAACTACCCATTGTGTGCAAAGCCCCAAGTTTGATTTCCAGCACCACTAAATAAATAGTACAAAATTTAAAATTAAGACGTCTAAACCAATTCTCAAGACTAAGATTCAGGAAACATCATTAAAAAGGAGATGATAGGGCTGATATATTTACTTTGTGATTACACTGAATAGGGTTCTAGCTTCTATTAGAATTCACAGGATATCATCTTCAGAGACATGGGGCTTCTTTGGCAAAGGCAGTTGAATAATTCTTCACTTGAAGTTATTTCTAGTGAGAAGAGAAGGAAACTGCCCTGGTGTTGATATTTTGTGGTCACAAGTAATGAAGCATTTGCTTTCTGGACACTTTCTCTTTATACCATCCAGGTTTTACCATCCCTGCAAAATGAGTGGGTGTTAAGAAGATGCAGCTCTATCTTATATAACATGTTTTTAAAGAATCTTCTAGTTAAGAGATTCCATAATAGGGTTCCTTTAGTAACTGGGAACACTAGGGGAGACAATGATGAAATTCATGTTTCTTTTAGTGCTGTTTCACAGGAGATAAAGTTTCCCAGTTTTTTTTTTCATACAATGAATACATATTTGGCATTGAACCCAACCACTTTGGATTCAAGGCTGGGCATATAAGTGATGAGTAGAAATAGATAAAACCCCTGTTCAAAAAGCTAATGGCTTAGTGTAATGAATCAGTAGTAACCAGAAAATCACAGACAAGAATAAAATGCAAATGTAATGAATATTACACATGGAAGAATTAGGTTCTATGATTGTCCATAACAAGAGAATTTTATTGTGTTAGGGAGCCCAGGAAGTCTTAAAATGATACTCAAGCTGAAAATATGTTAACTAGGGAAAGAGGAAAGGAAAGTATGCATATGATAAAGGTGCTAACGTGGCAGAGGACCTGTGGTTGGAGAGAATATTCAACTAGAAGGGCTGGACGGTTGGAGGAGAGAATAAGTAGATGATGATTGAGGCCAGATTTGGAGAAGATATTCTTGGCTATAGGTGGA
Organism: Heterocephalus glaber; assembly: GCF_000247695.1. The sequence continues at coordinate 7,458,373 of NW_004624737.1, read as the reverse complement.
CAAAGAATATATATTTATAAAAGATCATAGAAGACTATATACTGTACAGTCTAAACTGTCCTTGATGTGTTATGTACATTAAATATGAACACTTAACCCTCAAGTTGGAGAATTGAGTCTTCAACCCTTGAGAATCAGCCTGGAAACTGAAGAGTATCTCAGTTTTAGAATAAAATTCATTTTTGTAAACAAGCTTGAGATCTTTTAGCTTAGGGGCCAATGGAATAATCTTTTGTTATTATTATTATTATTATTATTATTATTTTGGTACTGGGGATCAAACTCGGGTCCTTGCGCTTACATAGCAGGCGGCGAAACCACTGAGCTAAATCCCCGACCCAATTGTTATTATTCTTAATGGTTCCTTTATTCCATTCTTCTGTAACTGCAGCCATCTGTAATCCAAGTGCAAATTTTGACTTTATTCCTAAAGACACATACCTGTGGTAAAATCCCAGGAAGAAAGTGTTTATCTTCTTCTGCACATTTTCTGTGCTAGTGGAAGTTTGGCCAGTAAATTGTGAAAAAGGACACTTACCATGCAATACATCTGATTGAGTTTGTAAGATGTGCAGTGCTTCATATTACTGGTTAAGGACATTCACAAACTATGGTACCCAGGTGGATAGGTGTAATTAGCTGAAATTTTATTTGTTTCAAAAATCATGTTCAGTACTATTTATAGCCTCGGCAGCACTAGTAGCTGCAAGAGTAGGAGCCATGAATGTAATAAATCTTCAAAAGATATGGGGAGCATGAACATTTTAGCTTTTAGAAAAGTAAGTAGGGAGTAGGATGTGTATAAAAAGAAATCTTTTAAATGAGATTATTCAGGTATCCAAAAGATACCATTCTGAGGATGATACAATGAAATGTACATATATCTGCCCATATTGGGGAAGAATACAGGAAATTACAGAGCTATCTCTGTTAGTTATCACAATTCTGGCTGAAAGTAACAGAAATCCAGGCTCAAAGAAGATTAATAAAATTAATTTATATAACAGAAACTCTAGCTATGGGGCAGGCTTCAAGGTTGATTGCCTCTATTCACAGGCACAATGATGTCATCAAAAACACAAGTTATTTCCCACTTTCTCAGTCTTTTTTTCTGGTGCTGGTACTGAACCCAGGCATTCACAAATGCTAGACAAGCGCTCTACCTCTGAACTACATTCCTAATCCTCTGTTATATTTTGTGTTACAATGGGGGTGGGGTGAAGTATGTAATTATCACTTGAACATCGATCTGCAACAATATGGCTACAGCAGATCCGGGCATCCCATCCAGAGCTGGCAACATTTGGTCTACATTGTTAGAAAAATACAAGGAGCCTCTTATGTCTTATTGGCCAAATTCTGATTATGTGCCCATTTCTAAACTAAGGAATGTGTAGCTTCACTTCCTTTCCAGATTTCAGGTTGGCAGAAGAGGTGTTTGCAGTTTGTTCATATTTATAAGATGTATACTGTGGTAGGACTATTCCAGTGGAGAAGGCCCAGTTATCCTTATCAGCCTTTATTTTGTTGAGAATACTGAATTCTGTGGGAAATATTTATTAGGATACCATTTCAAGTAACAAATCAAAGGAGCTTCCAATAAAAATTATGTTTTACTTAGGCACTAAGGTTTGAGAGAGCCCTTTTGCAGGGAACCTGCAAATGCTGTCTGTATCTTGTTTTGTAATTATTGGGATAAAGTACATAACTATAACTTCATGAGCCTGAATTCATTTGTTAACAAAAGTGTACCAATTCTGTGAAACTTTTAGAAGTCTCCAGAGAACTTAGTGGAGATAAAGAGAAGTTGTACCCATCTACTAGAATGCGTTCTCCCATCCTACCTTTCACTGCTTACCCTACCATATCTGTGCCAGAGTCATTCTGAGGCTCCATGCAGACATCATAGTGAGAAGCCAGCATATACTTCTTCCAGCTTTCTTGTTATCAGAACCTTAGTTTCATTTGCAATGTCAGTGTGTCAGCCTGGGGCTATGAATCATGATTGATGTGTGTCCAGTATGACACCTTATTGCTTTTTGTGAGACTCTCTTTAGCTTCCTTTCAACTATGGATGTCACGTGATCCAGTCCTAGCTAATAAAACAGAAGGTATCTTCTGGAGACTTTTGGAAAGATGTAACAGATGTAGCTGGAAACAACCCTCTCCCTTTTTTCAATATATACTTTTCTTTTAGATCTTTCTGACATGAACATGGATGTGTTATCTTGGCCAAGGCAGCTGTCTTAGTCACTTTCTTTGCCACTACTTGGAGGAAAGGTTTAATTAGGCTCATGTTAGGTTCATGGTTGACTGGCTCCAAAGAAGAAAGAGCATGGCAAAGGGGCATAGCAGAGGACAAGCTCCTCTCATCATGGCAGCCAAGAAGCAGAGAGGGAAAAGAGGGCCCAAGGAGAGAAATATGTCCTGCCAGGCCATGCCCCTAATAACTCACTTCTAACCACCCCCTTTTCCTAACAGCAAGTCAGTTGTAGCTTTCCCATAATACAGTCACCTTCCAAAAGCCCTGCCTATGAGTGTATGAAGCTCTTGGGGGACTTGTACATATAAGCTGTAATAACAGCCATCTTACTTATTATCATACTATTGAATGAAATACATTAGTCATGAAACCTATAAAGAACACCAAGATTCTAGATGCCTCGGCACATTAATAAGTTTAACACTGACTCAAATAGTTTTTACATTCCAATACAAAAGTAGAATTGCTGTTGAATTCTACACTAAATGATTTCTTTTCCCAGGGTCAAAATTAGGCACATAAGCCCAGAATCAAGTTATGTAGGTTACATTTAACCAGTGGCTAACACATTGCCTGATACATTCAAGGCACTAGAAAAATGTCTGTTCAATGAGGGAGAAATTTAGCATTGAAAAGATAGATGGCTGAATGCAGGCACTAATGAAGCTGAATACAATTTATCATTAATTTCTAATATAGTTTTTTTCTTTTTACCAATTTTCATTTTTTATTAGTACATGTTTGCAACACAAAATGATCACATTCCTCATGGAGAACTGGTACATGTACATAACTTACCTCAATTCTTTTTTCTATCCCTTACCCACTTTCCCCTCTCCTTCTATCTCTTGGTTCCCTTCTCATTTGAAAAAAGATCTACCTCCCTATTTCCTGTTATCTTTTATTTTTCTCTTTATTTATATTTTGAGTTTCTCATATAAGAGAAACCATACAATATTTAAGCTTGTGTGTCTGATTTATTTCATCTAACATTATGGTCTCAAGGCACATCCATTTTCCTACAAAAGACTCGTTTATCCTTCTTTATGGCATAATATTACTTCATTGTACAAAAAAATACATTTTCTTTATCCATTCATCTGTTGATAGACATATAGGCCACTTCCAAGATTTACCTATTGTGAATGGTGCTGCTATAAATATGGGCATGTGTGTATTTCTATGCTATGATATCTTTAACTCTTTGGGAAAGATATCTAGAAGGGGTATAGCTGGATTGATGGATTTTTTGGGGGGTGGGGGTGGGGATACCAGGGATCGAACTCAGGACCTTGCGCTTTCGAGGCAGGTGGGGGCACCACTGAGCTAAATCCCCGGCTCTCAATGGGATTTCTAGTTTAAGTTTTTTGAGTAATCTCCATACTAATTTACATAACAGTTGTACTAGTTAACATTCCCAACAACAATATGGAAGGGTTCCTTTCTGCCTGAAGCCTTACCAACATTTGTTATTATTTTATTTCTTGATGATAGCCATTCTTTTGGGAGCAAGACAGAATCCATGTTGTTTTAATTTGCATTTCTCTAATCACCAGAGATACTGAATATTTTTTGATATATTTATTGTCCACTTGTACTTCTTCATCTGAGGTCTATTCATTTCAGTTGACTATTTTTGGATTGAGTCTCTTATTTTGGGTCTAATATTTTAGTTCATTTCTATTTTTTAAAATAAGTTTTATTCAGGCCTGGGGATTTAGCTCAGTGGGTCCACCATCTGCCTCGCAAGCACAATGACCGGAGTACAAAAACAACAACAACAACAACAAAACCCAGCATTCTTAGTATAGAAGAAATGAGTTTAAGGAGAACAGAGAAAAGAGGTTAAGTAAAGTAAGTTTTATTTTATCTCATTCCTCCCCTCAAGCCCCCTGTTTATACTGTTAAGTACCAACCAAATAGTACTTAGAAACAACAACTTAGTACTTACAAACAACATAGATGAACCTCAAAAACAGGGTGAGAAGTAAAAGAAACTAGATACAAAAGGGAACATACTGTATAATTCTACTTGTTTGAACTCTAGGAAAGAAAAGTATATCCCATATTTTGTAGATGTTTTTCCCAGTGGTTTCTTGAGCCAAGGACTTGAGTACAGGAAGGATTGGGTAGCAATGGGCACAGAGAAAGCTTTTAGCATAGTAGAAGTGCTCTATATTTTGATTGTGGTAGTTGTTACACAGGGGAATATATCTGTCAAAACTTACTGAATGTATACATTTTATTGTATATAAATTATACTTATTGAAGTTTGCATTTAAGAAAAGAATGCTTACTTCTTCAGGAGGGAGTTGCATGGATGCTAGGTATGATTGATAATTCACGCACCCATGAGAGGTCTACATAGGGTAGGATACTGATGGCGAGCCTTTTCAAGCTTTCAATGATACAAACAGGCCACTGAGGCACACGTGCCATAGGTTCACCATCACTGGGGTAGGAGAACAGAGATGGACAGGTTACCGGCCAGACAGATTTCTCTCAAATGTGTGAAAGAAGACAGGTATAAAACTGGAGTATTTAGCCCTATCATTTCAGGCAGTGAGATAGTATCTGAAATCCTTAAGGCATGTCTGCCAAAAGCAGGCACAAAACGTTTGCTGAGCCATTTTATTGTCTTATGTGTGTTGGGAACTGGGGTAGGGGTGGCAGCTGCATGTGAAGACTCTCAGGGCAGTCATCTTTGTATTTCCTGTAGTGTCCAGCACAATGCCTGAAATCTAGTAGTAGTGTGCCCAATCATATTAGTGACTGTATTAAAAAAGTAAAGATCAAGTAGAACTTGAGGTCATATGTTGAGATCTGAGTTCCGATGACTCTTAACTGTGTAAGAGATTCAGACCTTGCTCATAGTTATCACCCTTCCTGGGGCATGTCCCTGTTATGGCTTGTTCCCCCAAAGCCTCAGGTGCTCACAGGTGAGGATTTTGGGAGATGGCTGTATCATGGGTGCTAGACTAGGGTGTGTGATATGGGATTGAGGGTGTGATAACTAAATGGGTTTAGCATAGTTCTGGGTATAGACTACAGAAGCCCCACCCTGGGTGTGGGTGGCACCAATCAATAACTTTGTAGTCTGGAGGGAATATAAAGGCAAAGAGGAAGGCATGCTTGCTTTGCTAGTGATGCTTACTGCCTCTTGCCTGCCCTGCCATGGACTCCTCTGCCATGCCCCCTGTCTTGGAGCCAGTTGACTATGGACTGAAACTTTTGCAAACTGTGAGCTTAAATAAACTTTTCCTCCCTTAATCTTGTGTTGGGTATTTTGTCTCAGCAATGAGAAAAGTAACTAAAACAGTCCCTAACTCAGTAACCCAGTATATAGGAAGGGGAAAGTACAGGAATAATCTTCAGACCAACATAAGGACATGGCTGCATTCTGCTGTCACTTCACCCAATCTTGCACATCTATACTAGGGTGATTTTATATGACAAAGGATGTTACCTGCTGTCTTAGGAACATTTTGGAGAAGATGCTTATGTCTAAAAAGTGCTTTTTGCTGCTCTGCGTGGGACATATTTTTTCAAAGTTTCCAGACTCCATCAGAATCACCTGTAGTGCCTTTTACAAACACAGGTTCTAGATTCTTATTACAGATTTAAAAATCAGAATCTTTTGGTCCTAAGATCCTGATGATTCTAATGTATTTGTTTAAGAACCCAGGACTAAGCAGTGGTCTTCAAGATTTTTGGACTGTAACCTAGAGTTAGAAATAAGTTTAATAAAACAGTATTAAAACCCGATAGGGCAGTGGACTCATAGTTTCTATTCTGCTGTTCTTTTTGTTTAATATACTGTCTGTGACCCAATTTTATCCTTTCTTCCTTTTTCTTCAGTTTGTGGCCAATATAAAGGCTGTCAAAATTCCCAGAAGCAAACAGATGACATATCTGGGCTTTATTCTCATCTCTGCCACAAACTATGTAACTTTGAATAGTTAAATATTTTGAGCTTCAGTTTTCATCAGCTATGACATGGAGCTAATACTTTCCTTTTATATTTCATAAAGTTTCTCAAATGAGATTAAAACTGTGAAAAAGCTCTTTGACTCTTTCATTAGTATAAAGTGATGTTCTTTTACACCAATGGTACTTGGAAAGGTTAGAGACTGAGTCATCTATCTTGCTACACCTGGTGCTTTCTCTGATAGAAACCTCCATTTTCCCTGATTCCTGATGGATAGCTTTTAGAGAAGGTACTGCAGAAATCATGTTAATGGCTCTTGCTATTACATCATATCTTGGTTTCTTACATGCAGAAGAAAATGGCCTTAAAAATTACTCCTTGGAGGGCCGGGGATTTAGCTCAGTGGTTCCACCGCCTGCCTCGCAAGCACAAGGTCCCAAGTTCAATCCACGGTACCAAAAAAAAAAAAAAATTACTCCTTGGAGAGTGTTCTAAGGCCATATAACTACACCTCCCATGCTCTGATGAAGAAAACAACAAATGCTCCAAATTCTGGTAACAATTCAGATATATTACCAAATAGAGTTGTTCCAGGTATTGCTGTCCAAATGCTCAGTAGTCAGCTCTGGAACTTGGAAAGCAGTAGCTCTCATCCAGCCTCCTACTTGGGAATTCCGTCACAACTCACACTCAGGTCTACCCCCTTTACTGCCTCACAGAGAATGACCAACTACTTAAAGGGGCAAGTTATCAACAGAAGAAAGGCTGGGCAGTTTTTGGCCTCCAAGGCTTCAGAGTTTCATGTCTAGCCCTCCTCTGATCTTCATGCTCAATGAGCAAATCTCTAATGCTGAGCTGGATTTTCATTAGTCTGCAAAGAGGAAGTTTCCATTGAGGATTACTAGATATGCCTGCAGATACTAGGTTCATCTTCTTAAAATATGACAACACTTTATCTTTTCTCAGCCTCCAATCAAAAAATCACCAGCATACTTTCTTACAACTCTAAGGTACTAACTAAAGGCATGCACATGTATGTGTTTATGTACACGTGTTCGGTATATTTATGATTTTTAGTATATCTGAAATACGATGTATATTTTAAATACCTTATGTATCATTACTGCTGTTATATAGTATTAAAATGTCAGCCATCACACCAATGTTATTTAATTTTGGATGGACTAATAAAAAAATGAGAAAATAAAATAAGAGCTATGCATTTTGGAAAGGAGGCAAAATTATTTTGCTATTTATCTGTATATCTGAAAAAGCTAAAGAAATCAGGTAAATTTTATTAAAAGCAAAGGAATTCTGGGTGGTTATAAAATTTAAAATTTAAAATAAATAGCTTTTTATTCTAAACAATGTTATTCACCTAAATGTTTAAATGCAAGTATGGATTCACTATTTTCAATTTAGTTAAAAATATCTTGAAACTAAATGTGATTCTAAGTATGTCATTCATTAATACTGATACAATAATAAACAGTTAAAAATACAGTGGAAGAACAAATTCCATTCACAATTATGATAATTTTTGAAAGAACAAGAAGTAAACAAGAAGTAAATTTTAAAAATGTGTAAAATCTATATGAAGAAAACTTTAAAAGTACACTGAGGGTCATCCTGAAAGATTTCGATACATGGAAAGATGTATCTTGATCTTGCATAGGAATATGTCCTCTCAACAATATAAGTAAGGTTGAAAGAAAAATTCAAAGAGTAAAAAAAATGTAACAGGTAAAATAGCTAATTTCTGATGATATGGAATGTACCATACCAATGTCAAATGAGACTAAGAGGGGAATCTGGGTGTGAGGTATATGTATGAGTGTGAATCTAAGCCTTTTGTAAAATTAAAAAATTTTTTAAAAATGAACATAATCTATTAGTGGAACACTAGCAAAAAACCAGACAGGACCCTTTTGAGTAATTGATAAAACCCATGAAGAGAGGAAAATTTTTACATATAAATTGCATACCATGCCAGGGATTCATGAACTCTAGATTAAGAGCTCCTTTAATTAAGAGTGGCAATGCTTACCTTACCTTGTGGGCAGAGTGTCTTGGGAATAAGGTAAAGAAGAGTGGTGGAGGGACAGGAGTAGGGTAGCCACAATTCCTTCCTAGAGAGCGTGAGTCTAGTCTACATGCTGCCCACTGACTGACTTTGTGTGTGTTTTTAATCCAAGGGATTTAAAAATAGATGTTGTGAGGTCCAGATCATATCATCCTAATTGCTCCCAGTGTCCTAATTGTATTTATCAAGCAAGGTGTAAGCTGCTTGAGGCCAGACAGGCCAAGTCTTTTACAATGGGCTTGAATAGTTACCAACTTGTTACGTGAGCTTTCTGTTACTGGGAAAACGTATCTGATATCTGCAATTTAAAAGGAGAAGTCTATTTTTTTCTCCTGGTTTCATTCCATAGCCAGCTGGCTCCAATGCATGACTGTGGCAGAAGGGTGTGATGGGGGCAAAACAGAGGCTACTCAACCCATGGCATCCCAGAAGCAGATAGCTGAGGAAGGGACCAGGGACTAAATATAATCTCCAAGATCATTCCTCCATGACCCACTTCCTCGAACTTGGCTCCAGCTCCTAATAACACATTCAACCAGTGCCCTCTATCCAATCACCTCTTCAGGCTGTTAATCCAGTTAAACTGACAATCAAGATTAACCTGACACGTGGAGTTCAAAACAACCTCAGTTCAGAACTACTTGCCCTGTTCTGAAATGCTAGTTTTTCTTTTTCTTAAATTCAGTCCTGAGGAACATTGTATATTAACTCTCTTATTAACCACTGGCACAGTGCCAGAGCAAGTGATAATACTTAGAAGGCTAATTTAAAAAATGCTTTTTAGGGGGTGTAAATTCAAAACATACTTGTACAAACCTGTTAAATTTTATCCTTTAAAATGAATTCCAGGGCTGGGGATTTTGCTCAGTGGTTTCGCCGCCTGCTGCGCAAGTGCAAGGACCTGAGTTCGATCCCCAGTACCAAAAAAAAAAAAAAAAATTAAAAAAAAAAAAAAAGAATTCCATATGCTAAGATTTAAGTTGACTTAAGTATATATTATATAAGTATATATTATAAATAATATTTATATTAAACAGATCATGACTATTGACTCTTTTCCCTCTCACATCCCTTTATCATTTTGTGTTCCTTTCTCTAGAGATCAGATTTTCATGTTTTCTCAAGTTTTTTTCATAATAGAACCTGCAGTCACTAACTTACTTACAACTAATTTTAAGTTAAAAATCCAACAGTACTATCCAGTACTGAGGCCAGTACTTTTGTAGGCTACAATGCTAAGGTTAGAATATACAAAGGGACAAATGTGGCTGTATTTCCATCTCTATGCCTCTTAGTAAATACAATTATGATGCCGGGGATGTAGCTCAATGGCGCCCGCCACACCTGCCTGGCAAGCGCAAGGTCCTGAGTTCGATCCTTGGTAGAACCCCCCAAAAGTAAATACAATAATTTCAAGGTTGACTTATATGATATGACTCAATGAAGCTGCAAATTACAGGTCTGTATTTAAAACAAAACCACCAACACCATTTTAGTGAAAACTAGTTTTATTTTAAAATTAAGTGCATAGCACTCATCTAATTCCATTGGTGTAGACTTCAGCACCATACTATTTGTAATTAATGTCATAACATAGATACATTTTGGTTTGCAGTCTGTACTTGAGTAGTGTTTATTTAAGTGGACTTTGGTTAAGCCCTTATACATATCATTAATCTCTTCACAGTACACACTTAATCATGGTCCGGTAATCTCAAAAAACAAAAATAAAAACAAAAACGCTTGACTAATAAATAAATAAAACAAAACAAAACAAAACCCACACAACTTCCCTCCCCTAACAGTTGTGATATTTATATTGAAACCTATTGTTTTAAAAAAAACGGTTCTGGTTCTTCAACCACCCTACCCCATCCCGGGTATGCAGCAATTGTAATCAATTATTCTACCCCTCCCCAAAGATTCCAGTGTTATTTTTTTTTAAATATAAATTGGGAAAGTGTTCATAGGCTTTTTAAAAAGGCATATTTTTCTACAAGAATGACATATAAACCAATCAATAAAAGCATTTGACAAGACATTATATTACCACAGGCACTGGCTGTTGTTTCAAGTTAGGATTTCTATCCCAATATCTGACATTCATAGCATTACTGAGGTAGTTAAAATACTGAAAATTGGACTCCAGGTTACTGGGTTCTATGTGAATGTGTATTATTTTTTATAACCTACTTTCCTTCCAAATAATTCAAGTTTTCTTAAGGTAAGAACTATTAAAATCCAATTAGCAGCCGTTTAAAAGAGAGAAAGAGAGGATACTTTCAGAAAACAATTTTCATGCTTGAAAACTGCAACAAGTAGGTGTTCTTACCTGAGTGTTTTTTGTTTTACCAGACTAATAAATCGACCTCAAGTCCTAGGTACTCCAGGTAGGTATAAAAGTTATTTTCCTTTTAAGAAAGGACATTTCTCTAAGAACTCATGCTGGCAGAATCCCATCCACATTCATCCACTGGAGCTGTCGGCATCAATCCATTACTGTGTTTAGCCCCTTACCTTCTTAACAAAGGCCACTGGCTTGATTACTGAGATTCCTGCTGCATACCCACATCTTTAAAATAAGTTTGTCTTCAATGCATACTGTGGTGGTCACCTATCTGCCATGCAGATTTTCTATTCAAGTGCTATCTTTAAAAAAACACAAACAAAACAGACACACCTTACTAATTTTTAAACCAGATAACTTCCCTCCACCAAATCTCTTCTCCCAGATAAGAGCACTATGTATAATTTATCAGTTATGACATGTTTTCCTTTTTAATGTCCCTGTAATGTTTTACTCCTTACTTGCCCTGGCTGTAATAATTATTGCTGTTCTCATTCATTACCAGTACAGTGAAATGTCCTCGGGCAGTTGTGGGGCCAATCTAATGAAAGTGACTACTGAAATTTAGTAATCAGCACACTTGCCCACTTAGACTGACTAGCTGGATTTCAAGGTTGCTTATAAAACCTGTCTTCCATATACAAAGTGCTGCATTAGCACAACCTGAGTATTACCCTGGCCACTTTCCACTCCCAAATAAACCTATGGGACTTTATTCCAGTACTGATACTTTACAGATATGTCTACTCTTGAAAAAAACTTTTTAAAGAGTAATATCAAATCTGAGTATAAATCACCGATTGCACTGAGAAATGCAAAACTTATATATGTATTATGAATCACAGGAACTACTTCATTCTGTGCTACAATATTATGTTCCCATTTGAGAAGTATTTAAACCTGTTATAAAGGTAGTTCGTTCACACTATAACATTTCCAAAGCATGTTGCATTACAGTTAAGTATAGTTAAGTGTTTCCAAGTAGTACAAATTCCCTGAGTTAAATGTGTTTTAATTCTAAAGACTTAAGGTTAATCACTTAGGGAAAAAAACAAAACAAGCAAACAAGAAAACCCCCAAATTATGACCATGATTGCAAGATATGAGATCTACTCCACCCTTAATTTTAGTACACAAATCCAGATACCTATTATGATAGGAAATTATACAGAATTTGAAAAATTTTTTTAACTGAACAGTTGGTATAGCACATCAACTTAAACTTAAGAATTCATCTGTAGCTCAAAAGGAAAATTCAAACTGAATTTAAAAAAAAGGATCTCTTCAAAAATTAATACTGTAACTTTCCTTCATAAAAAAGTTTGGCAAGTTCAAAGATAAACATGAGTCTTTGACATATAAGTGAAAATAAGGCCCAGAGCCTACCGCAGGTCAAATCTCAAAATGGCAAGTTGGAATGTGTCCAAATTTTCTGTTGAATTGAATATTTTTGAAATATTTGGACCACCAGCCAGGCTTGAACATTTCTGTCACACAAGGATTCGTTGTAACAAGATCTGACAAACATACTGTTAAAATGTTTGCTAGTTCTCTTAACATATTCATGGATACTGATGGATATTCAGTCTTCCTGGTGCTGGTACTTGAAGAATTTTGATGTTTTTTGTATCCCTTTTCTTCTGAAGCCAAGTTTACAAAAAGGATGCCCCAGGCCTTCAAGTCACAAAACAGTCTGGGTCAGTTTTTGACTTCACACACCATCACCTTTCAAAGCATGGAGTAATACAAGGGTAATGTTCATTTATCTGATAACTCCGGTTATAAGAAACACTCAGACAGGGCTTAACTTCTACTGGTATTGTCAGGGACATCCCAACACCAGTCTGCACATGCCCAAGGCCCTGAACACTAGTTTGGAAGCCAGCAGGACATGTCTGTAGTGTGTAAGATGAGGTGTGTGTGGTAGATACAATCTGCTGGCAGCTGGGTTGCTCTGATACAGGATGGCGGTACTGCAGTGAGGTCTGTTGAGTCTGATGGAGATATTGAGGCTGCTGAAAGTGAACTGGCCGTGAGGGCTGGGAGGCTGTCTGGAACACACCTATTTGTGCTGAATGAGGGCCTGCCTGTCCTCTCTGTTTGTTTGCTTCTTTCACATCATTGTCATGAGCACTGAAATATGGACACAATGAAAACAACATTAACTGAGAAAAATCTGTAAGAAAATTCTACCCCCCACCTCTTCAACAGCCGATTCCATAAAATCCCAACAACACTGAAGCCTCCCTTATGTCTTTCTAAGCTACTTCTAGGTTGGGAGATGTATCCGCATACTTGAGTGTGGCTGCCACTTCTGAAACATCCAGGCAATTCTTGAAATTCAAAGATGTGGAAATGGGAATGGGGCAAGATTTGCCTGGATTGATCTTAGAAGAGTTATGGACCTACAGACATACATGAACAATACCTAGAATCATACTAACAGTGACAACTTCTAAGTTGTTAATAGCCAAAGGGAGCGTCCTTCCATAGACTACTGTTCATACAGTGGCCTGCTCAGTGCAGCAAGCAGCTGACAGAGGTTAATATCCTAAGAGTGCTGTGCCTTTTAAAAGTAGTGTTTGGTGCAACTTATACATGAAGAAAAATGTTAATGAGAAATAACAAATACAAGAACAAAAGGGCTTACATCAATAGCCGTTCAATGCACTGCACTAGGAAATCCCACGAATAAGCAGTAAGACGATGTAGTCTTGTAGGCCACGTTGGAGAAAGTCGAAGTATAATCCTCGAAGAAGCCACACATGCAGCAGCTACTAAAGAAGGTGCATAATTTAGAAAGGCATAATCTGTGGAGACACCAAAAGTGAACTTAAGCCACAGAACACACAAGTCATAAGCACATAAGTCACTTATAGTATTCACATCAACTCACCTTGTAGAGATACTTCCAGGAAGTAATCTGCATATTTAGCCATGTAGAGCTTAGTTTTTTCCAAACAAATCATTGGCCAGCCATCATGAAGATCTGTTTCATGTACTGCTTCAGAGAGATAATACTCAATGAAATGGGCAGCTGTTGGAAGGCAGAGGTTCCACTGAAAGGTTTCTAATAGTAATAGTTCCATATGTAGCAAATTCTGTTTTGTTAACACTAGATTCATATTAGTCATACAACCCAGGCTGTTGAGCTGCTCCAGCTTAGGCACACTGTCTTCTTTTTCTTCAAATTTACCTTATAAGAAAAGGGGGAAGTGATGGAGAAAATGTTAAACCAGTGACTGTTACAGGTCTAGTCAATTAAATAGGATTTTCTGTCTTACTATCAGGATTTAGATCCAAAAATATTCTTTCTCCTACCTTACTGAGATAGAATTGTGCCATAGCTCTCTGTTGTATATTTGCATATATTTTCTTTCCCAGTACCACTGTCAAATGCTTTTCCCTATCCTCTGAAAATATGCTTGGAACATGTTAACATTTTGATTTGTGTCCTAAAGTATAAAGATCACATGTGCCAAAAACAAAATAGCTCTGGTCAAATCTCACCTGCTATTTCAGAAAGTTTCATTTGTGTGAGTAGGTTGTAGTTGGTGCAAGAAAAGTAATTATTTTAGAGTAGAAGACAGTTTAAAGAATTTAATGTCACAACTTTATCTGAAATAAAACTAATTAAGCTTCAAGTGTTTCATCTTAGTATATTTTTAGCATAATTCCAGAGAGAAAGAAAAGAGATTTGGGAGTGGGGGACTGGGTGAATATCTTAACCAAGCATTGTAATTCTACAGCAAACTCCACACCCCTCTTCGGAATTCAAAAAAAAAATCTACTTAAATCTGAGAAAGGGGGAGAGGCTGATTGTTTATTCTCTTTTAAATTCCCTTACTCAAAGCCAATTAGGAGCAAAGACCACTTGATAGTTGAATTTCATTGTCTGAAGGCGTATCTTTTCAGGAAACACTCTATATAAAGTTTTAATTATGGACAGCTAAAGAATAAGATTTCCTCTCCAGCCCCAGGAAAAATGTAATGCCTTATCTTACACTTTAGTTTCCAAACAAGCATTTTACTATGTATAAAACATGTGTTTTAGCTATTTCTAGAAATTATAGCTCAAGAAAATTCACCAGATATCAATTACTACAGTATTAAGATTTTCCAGATTCGGCAATAGAACAAATAGTTGTCGTCAAGCCTTCTTGGGTCTTTGTTCCACAGTAGATCATGGAAGGACAGCAATGATAATGGAAGCCTTCCACCTACCAGTATTGTATTCTATTAGACTTTAATTGTTTAAAGCAACCACATCACAATTATAGATTTCTCACAACAGATTTTTACACTTATCCTTGTTAATAACTATTACTGTTAGAATATTACTTTTAAAAAGTACCCTGAGGAACCAAGTTTCCCTGTGAAATTTCTCTTCTAGAAGAGATGGGTTTGTATCACACTTTCAAGTTGCTACAGCAAATAAATGGCAGAGACCAGGGTCACTCAGTGCAGATGGTCACTGTTTAGGCAATGGTACCACAGCCAGTAGTGGTCTGCTCACATCTTGGGGCTGGGGAATACAAACAGCTTCCTGCCTTGGTCTTTGTGTAGGAAATGGAACAGGGATTGAAGGTTTTTGTCTCTGATGCCAGGAGATTCTATGGCATCTCTGGAGAAAAACCTAAATTTAAACGATGGCAATGTCTTCCTGCTCCAGAGACTGAACTTCTTTGGATCTAAACAACTCTTTTGGTAAATAATGCTGCAAATAGGAGATGATCCAAAAGTTACACAATTCAGGCTTTAAGAGTCTAGCTAGCCCATCTCAGTTCAAATAACACAAAGATGAATTCATAAGTCTGACCAATAGTATATACTCACTATAGCTGAAAACACTGAAACAATTTTTATGACATAGTTATCCAGCATCATCAACTAAATAGATAAAAGAGGAAAGCCACTGCTCACTCTCAGTATAACAGAGCGAAAATTTTAGAGAAGGAGAATGACCTAGGAATTGGTTTAGGTTCTGGATGAATCATTATGACTTTCAAAGCACCCTGGCATTTGTGTAGCAGCAACAATACTGGCAGTGAATTTCAAAAGAATACTGTAAAAATTAATGAGTTTATTTACATCATGCTTGAAGTTCCTCTGAAGAAACTAACACACCATAATTCATGGATGTTTCATATTATCTTCTTGTGACTTTCAACATCAAAAATAAAATTGTAGGGCCAGGGATTTAGCTCAGTGGTTTCACTGCCTGCTGCGCAAGCACAAGGACCCAAGTTAGATCCCCGGCACCAAAAAATAAATGAATAAATAAATAAATAAATAAATAGTAAATGACCAAATTCACAGCTCAAAAAACCAAGGTAATGAGGCTGGCCAATTTATTTAAGGTCAAATAAGCTCAATCAAACCAAAAATGGAAGCCAAAAGGAAGATACATGTTTGAATTTCTAAATCTGTCTTTCCAAACCAAAATACTATACCAGAGTATATGGGGACAACTATAAGATCAACAGATTTCTATAATTTCATCTATGTGCTAAGTATCCAGTTATTATAAATGTGAAGGACTTTGGATACTGATTTGCAAAGTTAAAAATAACTGCATAAATAACTACACGAGACTCTAATACAGGTTTAAATTTTTTTGAAATTCATTATATATAGTGATATATTCAGCTATATGGATATTAAAGAATATCAAAAAGTATATGTGATAACATCAATAAGTACCTGCTTCCATATCTATAGTTTTTATTATGCTGAATGCTGTATGTGTATTTTTAACCTACTTATTCATAAAGATACACACAAGTCACAAAAATTAGTTTCTTCAATTGAAAGGAAATACCAGAAGCCATGTGATTATATTGATAAAGCCCCAGACAGGAAGTAAGGGCACAGGAAATTCCTATCTGCTTCTCAGAAAATAAAGAATTAGAGGCCACAGAAACAAAAGATCAGGTTTTCTTTCCTTTAGAGGAAATGTTCAGATCAGCCATGGAAACCAAATCATGTTCAAAAACCAGCAGTGAATAGTAGATATGTGGTAGAGAAGATTTGAATACTGAATAGGGCATGGATCTGATGTGACTGTTAGTGCTGCCAACCCACATTCAATTCGTTCATTACTAAGTGGGAAAGACATCCTTAAAACTAAGAATCCTCACAAATTTCTAAGACCATAGTCTAATAGAAAAATATATGAACAGGAAAAGGGTAACTCAGAAAATAATCTGTATTCATTAAATATTAAGACGTAATTGAAACCAATTGAGTTACAATTGTTCAACTAACAGATAGTACAGTAAAAAGTTTTGCTAACCCAGTATTGGGGTTAGTGAACAAGGAGATACAAGCACTTATTATAAATTGTTACCACTAAAAGCCTATGATTTTTCACTTTTTGGCTTTACTTGATTTCAAGACCATTTCTCAGTTATATAAGACCTTGCACAAATTGGAAGTCTCATCTCCAAGACTGGTTCCAAACTCTCAAATTTAATGCTGCCACAGAAGCCAAGGAAAGCCAGGTTTTATGAATGAGTCAAAATATAAGAGTTTCCCTGGACAAACCTGGGTCCATTTTAGAATAAGCCAAAACCTATGGACTAGGAGCCAGGCTAAAGATTACAGAACAGCTTAGAGGGAAGTTAATTCTTACAATGCTAAGCCTTTAATGTTTCAATCTCTGAGTGATTTTAAACACATCATCCCATTTGATCCTCACAACTTTGTACGGCAAGGGTCTTTATTTCCACTTTATAGATGAACAACCTGATACTCAAGGGTTGTTGAAATTTACATTGTTGTTGGTTCAAGTCCAGAAAATCCATCACCATAGTTCTAAAACACTACACACTGGTCTCCGATCAGAGATAGTGTAGGCCCTTTCTTCCTATTCTAATAATGCAGATAACAGGCAGATGGGTATTAGTTCTTGGAAATTACAAGCTGCACTGTGTTTTTAGCCAAACTTTCAGTAGCTATAAGCTGCTCTTTACTTTCACACTCTATGATACCCATCCCAAAGTAGGGAGGAGTTGGGTTTGGGTCAGAACACACAGTTCAATCCTTCTGTGAGGAGAGCAGTAGTATCTGAATGTTTATGATAATTAACTGGATAGCTGCCCTTGGTATCTAAATATAAGAAGATAAAAATGTGAGAATAGAAGAAACATAAAGAATGAATTCCAAAAATTTAAAACAGATACCAGACACTGAAAACAGGCTATCAGTTTATACAGCTTTCTTGCTGCAGTTAAAAACTCAGGTAAGGAGAGACTGCTATGGGCTAAAGCCAGTCTGTTAGACTCCCAACTCTAGTGTCTGGTTGATGGTCCAACTCTTGACCACTGCTAATCTGGGGCAGGGTGAGACTCTGAACAGTATCTCACACACATTCTTGCCTTTTTTTTTTGGTACCAGGGATCAAACTTGGGACCTTGTGCTTATTAGGCAGGTGGTGGAACCACTGAGCTAAATCCCCAGCCCTCTCACACACATTCTTACTGTCCAGTAGAAAAGAAATAATGTAAAAGCAATTCGTTTCTTTCAGGAAAAAGGGGTCAAGGGTGTCAGCAGAACAAAGAAAGGAGATATTCAGCTCTTTCAGTAGTAAGTGATAACTCATATATGAATCACAGCAAACAGGTCTAAAGCCTCATTATTAGAAAAAAAGCTTTAAAAACGACTTATTACCATACAGATTAAACCAAATAATCTTCAATAAAATAAATGCATCATGACCTGAAATGGTGATACATAAGTTAAAAAGAACAACATTCCATTCCAATCAACATAAGGTAGTTCAAAAAATAAATTCCCCTCCTCCAAGTTGTGGAGACTATAGGAACTTGGCACCAACACCAAACAGTACACAGTGACCAAAATTCTTATTGATCAATCATAGTCTTCAGCAAACTTTAATAGTGACATGTCATTTATATTTTAGTAGTCTCTAAGTCATTTGGTAAGTTATTAGTAAACTTCAGTTGCAAATATAAGTCAGCCTCTGAACTGGCTGCATTGTGCATTATTTCATAGTCCAACAAAATGAGCCTGCCTTTTGGCCTGCACCATATTTTAAGAACCACAGGCAGAATGGGTGGGACTTTGTAGTGACAAAATGACAAGGACAGTCACAGCAGACAAAAAAATTACTTGCCAATAATGATCCCAAGTTTTTAAAATAACCTAACTATAGGTCTAATTTCCACTGTCTTTTTATTATCAACCGATTCTATAATAAACATTTTGTGAGACAATAAAAAGTCATTTTATTTGTGGATTCTCACACATATGACCTATCAAGTATATATAGTTTTTCCAATCTTACAAAAACTAGTAGGCCTTGAAGGACTTCATAGCCAGTGATGAAACATACAGTATTTTACACATGATGACTTATGAGCATGAAAGTTTAATTAAAAATTAAATTAAGAGTTAATTACAAATGTACAAAGCATTACCTCTCTGGCTTCTGGGTAGAAGAGAGGCAGATGTGTCTGGATCTTAAAGGATACTAGATTAAAAGGAAATGGAGATCTTCAGGAAGTAGATTAGTATTCTGCTAAGAATTTGGCTCAAATTGCATGTGATAGGACTGGATGATGAAAATGGAAAGGTGACTGTGTCTAGATGAAAGGTTTTAAGTGCTACATTAAGGAGCTTCCACCTTAACCCAAAAGCAATGGGAAGTCATTACTATGGCTGGGAAGAATAAGAGTAGGAAAATAAAATCTGAGTAGAGATTAGTACCAGAAATGATCACATAGGGCTTCATGTGATTTTGAGTTTATTAGAGGTCACAGCACAAAGATGTTTTAGGAAGAACCTTGGTGCTTTGGTATAAGCAGTGTTTGGATCTCAATCCTCCAGCGAGTCAGAGGTGAAAGCTCTATATTGATATATCTACATATTACTTTGAAATAGGGCTTAACTTTCTATTGTAAGGACATGGATAATATAAAAGCTGTGTTATCCACCCAGTTTCAATATTAAATGCAACCTTTTTACATTACTAAAAGAGAAAATTTCAATTTTTTTTACTTGCCCTCTCTCTTCAGTGAAGGTACTAGCAAGTGATGAAATGAGTTACAGAACATGTTAAGAGAAAGAGGCACCAAAAGGCCTTAGCAGTTCATTCTGTATTGTCTAACAAATACAGCTGTATCAGATTCTTTCTTAAAGTCTACTATAGTTGGTTTAATACACAAGCAAAGGTTTTCACAATGATAGCAGTTGCACATGAACTTACAGTACATTAAGCCAACTTGTCATATACTCAATAGAAAGTATTCCAACAATATAAAAGTATGGCGGCTTTACAGCAGTTTCTCAATTTCAACTCCACTTACATTTTGAGTCAGAGAACTCTCTTCTGGGGAACTGTCCTATGTATTATGTGATGATTAGCAGCATCCCAGGAATTTATGCATTAAATGCAAGTAGCATCCCCCCAGGATGTGACAACCCAAAATATCTCCACACATTGACAAGTGTCCCCTGTAGGACAAAATTGCTTCTGGTTTTGAATGACTGATTTAAAACAAAGGTCCAATTGGAAAGGTATATCGGAATCACCCTTGGGGCTTTTAAAAAGTCAGACAATTCTCAGGTTCCATTACATAGACTCTGACTCAGTATAACTGTGATGACCTACACTTTGAATTTCTATCAGAATCTTCAGCACTAGGGCTCATGTACATATTCTTAAAACTCCAGAGTCACTTCTTAATGCTTGATTAACAATTACTGTGCCAAGAAGCACTTTCAATGTACTCTTCCCTTTAGTGATAAATTGGAATAAATGGAATTTGGTGATAATTCACTGAGTTCTATGTAAATTAATGAAAATTTCTAGCCATACAGATCAGATTCATACTTACTTGCTAAAAGCAGACAGGAAAGTGCAACTAAATGCAGTTGCTGGATAGAGATGTCATAGCGATCCATAAACAAGTCCAGTAAATAGACAGCAAGATGTCTGGCAGAAGGGCAGAGTGTGAAGCGATTGCTTACAATGGCAATCAAGTCAGCAAAATACCTTCTGAGACTTAGTTGAGGGGACTGGCCTTTGTAGGAGGGCAACTTCAGCTCCTAAAGCAAGAGGAACAACATTTAATCTGATATAATCTGTAGAAGCATCCCCATAATAAACGACTTAACATTGTTTTTATAAGTGATCAAAACGGACTTTTCTTGAATGGTACAGAGAAATGAAAAAGTTGAGTGGGAAAATAAAAAATAGCATTAAAAAATTAATCTAAAACCAAAATTCTCTCCTCATTCTTAGCCACCTCTGATGTGACCATTTATAAATGTTTCTAGCTTCATGGAATAGATATATTCTACAAAGATTTATAGGAGAATTCTGTTTTCTCCATCAGGCATTTTCAGAAAAATGTTCTTATCAAAAACCAACACACACATACACCCCTACCTACCTCCAGGAAGCTCAAAGCTTTTGGTTAGAAGGTAAGAGATTAAGTCCACATGGTCATAGTATGTTGCCTACCATATTAAAACTTGCAGGGATGTGGAGACTAGCCTTCATCCATTAGTATCTTCTAATCTTATTTCCCTTTTAGTTATTTTATGATCTCTCCTTCATACAGCTAAATATTTCCACATGATTAGCATTCAATCTTAAAACTATATGAACTCATTTATTAAAAATTTGAAAGTTTATATATTACCAGAAGATTTCAAGAATGTAAAGATGGAAATCTTCAAAATTCACTTTATAAGGTCAGCATAATACTGAAATTAACCTCAATAATACCAGGAAGTAACAGACAGGATATCAAAAGCACACAAAAAAAGATAAATTGTGCTTTTACATACTTTTATATATCAAAGGACTTTATCAAAAGAGTAAAAAGGCAGCCCATGGAACAGGAGAAAATATTTGCAAGTCATATATCTGATAAGTTAATACCTAAATTATATAAAGAACTACCACTCAATAATAAAATAAATAACCTGACCTAAAAATGGGCAAAGAACTTGAACAGACATTTCTCTAAAGAAAATATAAAATGGCCAACAAGGATATGAAAAGTTGCTCAATGTGAACAATTCAGGAAATGCAAATCAAAAGCACTAAAAGATATCATTTCACACTCATTCAGATTGCTAGTATCAAAACAAAACAAAATAAGTGTTGGCAAGGGTGTGGAGAAACTGGACCCCTGATGCATTACTAGTAGGAATGTAAAATCAAGTAGTGGCTGAAGATAATATGGGAGTGTCTTGAAAAATTAAATATAGAATTACCAAATGATCCATCAATTCCATTATAGAAATATATTCAAAAGAACTATAAGTAGAGACCTGAACAGATTATTTGTACATCTATGTTCATATCATTCATTATTCATAATTACCAAAAGGTGAAAACAACCCAAATGCCTATCAACAGATTAATGGATAAACAAAATGGGGCATATGCATACGACAGAATATTGTTCAGCCTTAAAAAGAAAACTGATATGTGTCACATGGATGAACCTTAAAGAAAGTATGCTAGGTGAATAAGTTGAACACAAAATTATTGTATGATTCCTTACATGAAGTACTTACAATAGTCACATTCATAGGGACAGTAGAATAATGTTACTAGAGCAAGGAGAGTGAGATTGGGAAGTTATTGGTCAATGGGTATGGAGTTTCAGTTTGGGAAGATGAAGTTATAAAGATGGAGAGTTGTAATGGTAGAAAAACAATGTAAATGTATATAATGCCACTGAACTGTCACTTAAAAGTGTTAAAATGGTAAATTTTATAATAAATGCAATCAAGTTAAATATTAATATAATTTTACACTACCTAAGATAAATAGATAAAATAGTAGCCAATGTAATTTAGTAATGCATCCAAAAAATACTTCATCAATTGTAGTACATCTCAGGAATATAAGGATGGCTAGGCAGCAAGAATACCATTACAGTAAGTCACAATGATAATTCATACTTAAATATGCACATTCATCTTGACAGATGCCAAAATGGCATCTGAAATAAAACTGACCCTGAGAGAAATAAGAACACATGTGCATATATCTCGTTGATGAAGGAATGAATGGAAGGAGGAGAAAGATCTGAAATATAACAGCCAGTATCTCATTTGGAGGTAAAATAGGAGGATTACTATTCTAGTGCCCATTACTGGAACACAGTTCTAATAATTATTCTGTAATTACTCTGTAAGTACCAATCAATTCAAATTTTAAAAAGTGAAGAATAGTTACTGGAAAAGAAAAAAAATCAAAAGTCAGTTTCAGGAACAACATATTATTTTTTCATATGGTAGAATTTTTATCCAGAAAATGCATGAACATTAACAGAATAAGAAGAAACAGTAAGAATTCAGCAGGATGGCTGGCTACAAAATAAATATTTCAAAATAGCTTTTCTGTATAATAACCAATTAGAAAATAGAGTATTTCATATATAGTAACTATAAAAATCAAAACACTGAGAAATACATTTATATATGCCAGCACTGTATGAAAATAAATCTTATGAGTTGTGGAAGACTTACATACACAGAAGATATTCTATTTACTTGGATAAATGATGTATATGATGACAATGGCATTTCATAAATGGGGACGACAGATGTATTTAATAAACCTTTGTCACACATGACAAAGAACTGATTTGTTGGAGAACTTGTAAGAAAAAAACCAACGTATAAACAGAAAGTTCAAAGGAAAAACACAATAGTTCATAAGAAAAACACAATAAGGCCAAAAACATTTGGCCTATTAACTTATTAGGACATTTTATGTTTTTAATGTTTATGTAAGAAAAGTAAACAAACACTGAGAAAAAAATTTCTCCAAATAAAAGGAACATGTTAGTTTCTGTGTAGCTCTTAAGAGTTCTTCTTTTCTCCCTATTTCTTCAGATCTTTACAATGGTATAAATGAGTTCTAACTTTATCTTTCTTTCTTGCCATCATGTGTTATTACTAATCATCTCCCATGGTAGCAGCCACTGTGCTAACCCCAGGAGATACTGTAGCTGGAAGAAGTCTCAAGCCTCTCTTTAGCAGGTGAATAAAAATACATGGATGATTATAATACAATATTGTAATCACAGGGTTTTATAAGAACACTGAGGAAGGTGATATAACTCAGCTCAGGGGGATGGGGAGTTGGGAAAAAACAAAACCAGGGTAGGTGTTCTGGAAAAAGAGGCCTGAACTTGACAGACTCAGTAGGATACATACTTGGAAAATACTAGTGGAATTTATTTTTAATGATGTTAACCTTACCAAAGGCAATAGGGACTGGGAATATAGCTAACAAGTAGTGACTAGCGGTTTGATCCCTAATATTGCAAAGAAAAAAAAAAAAGGAGCAGGAACTTTAAGGGCCATTGAATGGATTTTAAATGTCCAGGTATTACGCCCGTTGTTAAATGTCCAGGTTACAAAAGCATGAGAATGATTATGCTTCTCTCAACCTACAAGTTTCTTTTGTTGTTTATTTCAAGTCCTCTAGAACTGAACACTTGTTCCCATCTGGTTCTTAGCACCTCATATGAAAAAAAGCAGAGAAGCCTGAATAAATCATCTTCATCTTCATCCTCAAATCTTCATCAGCTCACCACCCCAAAGCTCACCAACCCAGCTCCACTGACCAGCTAGGATGGAAATAAACGCCTAGAAGAAATACTCAGAAGTTTAAGCACAACTCTGTGGAATAAATATTTTCTTAATGCTTTTCGCAAAGCTCTCAAAAATACTCTTCCAAACAGACTATGATACTAATGAGACACAAGCATCTAAGAAGACACTTGTTTCATAGGTTTTTTTTGAATGGTAAATTATTTTACAAAACAGTATATTTAGCATTGGGCTCAAAGCGAGTCCATTCTATTTTCAATCTTCCCTAGCAGGAACAATGCTGGTCACAATTATTTTCTCCACAAATCTCGAAGCTAAATATAAGACATTTTACCCTGAATCAGAATAGCAACTGCCCAAAATAAGACCTAAATTCAGATGCTTTTACACTGTCACTGCTCTAATACCTGGCATAGTACCTTGCACATAGTATTTGACATGTTGAATAAACAGATGATTATCCAATTAAATTACCAATTAGCAGAAAATTAACATGTTTTTCTATGAGAAAAGTTTATTCTAAATTCCTTGATTTCAATGTACTACAAATAGGGGTCTGTCCAGTTCTGTAACTTCAAGTTCTACCAATTAACATAGATTCTTTATAAAGTGTGGCCAATCTGTCAAATTATGAACATGGTCCACACAAGGCTTACATATAACATAAAGACAACCCAGGGTAGTATGTTCCAGAACGCCTATGATAACCTTCAGTAGCATTCCTTTAGTACCTGTGCTACCTTGTCCTCTGACAGTTTATAAGCAACTTAAGTGAAGAGCTGTTTTATTCCTTGGATCATCTGGAAACTGATGCACCAAAGCATTCAACAAATCTGAACTTAAAAGAAAAAATCTTCTAAGCTCAAGTGACAAAATGAACTCAGATAATTATTCAGGATTAAAATTATCTACACATAAAATACAAGAATTGAAAATCATGAAGATCACTAGGAAAAATCTTTGAAGCTTTATGTCAATTGAAAAATATATAAATATATGCATCATTAACAATTTCATCACATACTAGAGGGATAAAAAGCCTGACACAGAACATTTCAAACTGAAAGATATGTCAAAAAGAAAATCAAAAGTATGTCTGGACAATTTTCAAAGTGGAAAACCTACAAATCTTTTATTAACACTCTAGAAAACCATTCCATAGTTGAAACTTTTATATAGTACAAACAATGCTCTTAGGGGCAGGAGGTGTATACAGCCGTAAGAGATTGAATACCACAAATAGTAAATAGCATTTGGAAACCTCAAGCTTTAGAAAAATGGTACAATTGTAACAATGTAAGTCAGAATTAGATCTTCTAATCTTCTAAACCTGGCCAGAAACTCAACATAAAAGTTTATTATCATCCCAGGATCTCTCAACAAGGGCCAGAATTCCTTTTATTAAAGAGTCACCTGTTTTGCTTCTTAATCTTCTACACTTAACAAATGGCTCTCTCTATCCAAGGTGAAACTGAGTTAAGTTAGAGATAATTTTGGATCTGATTCCTCTTTTGGTTTTTAAAGAGGCAGAGCAGTCCCATTAATGACTTGTGACTTGTAGAGTAAAACTTAAGAGCAACAATACACAGAATTTAAGCCTGAAAGAGTATTTTTTTCAATATTCATTAAGTATAGTAAATAATTCTACTTTCTACTGCTAACATTAGCAGAAAGGAGTAGCTAATTCCTTCCACCTTAAGGCTATTTTTTGAACAGCCCCAAATCTTAAGGAGCAAGTAATAGCAGCTATTATTTAGGCTTATTATACGTCAAACACTAATCTTAGCCCCTGTACAGTACTGACATTTAGATTTCACCATCACTAAATAAGGTACATTCTATGATTCCTCATTTACAGATGAAGAAACTGAGAAACAGCAACTGAGTGGAAAGGCTGGGGAATTTAGTAATGTACAAATGTGACTTATAACAGCTGCATAACTTAAATACAAGATCAAAAGCTATGGTCCACCTGGAAACAAGAACGTTGGGATATCCCTTTCTATCTTCCCTCTACCAACTAACATGCCCAGCACACCTCCTCATTTAAGCTGCAGGTTCTTCCGATACGACCAGGGTAGGAACTAAGAATTAGTCAAATAAGCAAACCTCGATCGAGTCTTTTGGCCTGGAACATCGTAAAGAACCTGACCTGACTTTCCAGGGAACTAAAATTCCTAACTGGCGCTAGCCCCAGAATGGGAAGGTCGGGCAGTAGGATTACCTTGTAGCGAAGCGCTTGGTGGATGTCGGCAGCCAGCTGTCCTCGCCACCACTGCCCCTCCAGCTCCATGGGACCCGGCAGCGAGCCCAGCCAGACGCTCTAACTTCAGTCTGAAAGACACGCCCCAGACCCGCTCACAGCCCGCAACTTTGCCCACGACACTCCGCCCCCCCCCCGAAAGGTGTGACCTCGGCCGCCCAGTGAGGCTGTTCATCTTCACCTGACTCATCGTAAACCCAGCACCGATCCAAAACAGTTCCCAGACGCCACACGTAAGACCCGATCTACCCACTCCGGAGGTACTGGTTTATTTGGGGAGCTCCCCACTAGATGCTTAGCAAGCGGGGTGCAATTCAGGCCTCGCATACTAAAGCGAGGACCCGGTCGCACGCTGTGGAAAAGCCTTTGGCTCCCGGCGTCCTGGGTTCGAACCCTCCTGCCAGCCCCGAGGAGCGGGGAGACTTCACACCAGTTCCAGGCGGGGTGGGGGGGGGGGCGAAAACCCCACACCGAGAGGCCGGAAGGCCACAGACCGTCTGGTGCCTGCTCCTCCCCGGGACTAAGGGACGCACCCGGCTGCGTCGCACCAGAAAGGGAACAAAAGGCCGAGCCAGCGGAGCCCCGCGCCTCACCCCGGCGGCCGGGTGCCCGCGCCCCGTCCAGGCCTGCCCGGTCCACAGCGGATCCCTTACCCAGAACTGCGGCCGTCACAGCCCCAGTCCCGCCGGCGTGCGGGGTATGCCGGCCCCACTCATGCTGCGGACAGTGGGTCGCAAAGCACCAGCCTCAGCTGCAGCCCAGCGCCGGGGGAACCGCGCCGCCCATTGTTAAAGAGCCGGCAGGCGGCTCCGCGTACAAAGCCAGCGCGGGGGCACTTGCGGCCCCGCGCTGCCAATCTCGTCTCGCGATACAGCGGGGTCGCCCCAAACCGTCCAATCGGCGGCCGGGTCGCGCCCAGGTTCAGCGCCCAGCGCCAGCTCCGGTAGTGTCCCAGGCGGCGCGGTGCGATCTCGCGCTGCAGCTGGAGGACCCCGTCACCACCTATGGCTAAGTGAGCCTGTGGGTGGGCGCAGGTTGGAAAGGCGCGCCAGAGAAACTTTAAAGTGGATATCTAGGTTGCCAATCTGGTACGCACACCTGCTGAGAACCTTCGAAGGCTCCGTAGTGTCTGCGGGGAAAAGTTCTGACACCTTAGATTGGCGAATAAAACTCTTACCGCACGGATTCATTCAGTGTGCTTTATCGCACATTGCAGCAATCCCATAGGTCCTAGGCACTAATCTGTGGGATCATCAAGATCTCCAACTGTGCTTTAGCCGTTTGTGCAAGCCCTAAGGCGCTTTTACTGTGAAATTTGGCTCCAGATTCCACCTCAAAATCCATTCCTCTTCTAGAAATCCAATTAATCCCCGTCTCTTTGGCTTTAAAGATTTCCAAGAGCTCTGACTGAAGGGAATTAGTAACCTAGCATGTCAAACCCATAGTGGGTGTTGATTAACAATTTGTGGCAGTAAATCAGAAAACTACAAAACTGGAAAAGCTCCAGCATCAATTATGGTGGTGTTGGAGCTGAAATGTGATGAGCAGAAACCTAATCAATTGTGTTTTAGCATGTTTGATGGACTTTGATGTTTGATGGACAAAAGAAGTGGATGGTCAGCCTAGGACAGTGGTCCCCACTTTTTCAGACTATCAATCAACTTCTTTATTAAAAACTAAATCATGGGACTCCACCTGTTTTGAGTTCTTTGTCCAAAAAGATTCAGGATGATAAAGGGGTACCACAAAGTGATGAAAGCATGTTATGTGAATCTGAACGGCAGCAGACGTGTACATGAGCAATGGTCCATCTGTAGACAATTGCATACGGTCATGAGAGCCAGTCTACAGGAACCAATGACAAGAAAAGGGAAATTCAGAAGCAGAAATTGGCAGAACCCCAATATCCAAAGAGAGGCTGCTTGGTTTACTTCAGATACAGGGGTTCCCTAGAGAGAAGATGGACATACTAGGCTAAGAGCTCCATACCATTTAGAATGAGATTTAAATAGTATTTGACTCTTCGATTTCCAATTCATGATTGCTAAGCAACTTTCTGACAATGAATTGGCTTCCAAGTGACTTAGGGTCTATTAAAGGAACCTTTCAGAAAAATGGGTGACAGACAATAATCATCAGTGTAATAAGTAAGTTGTCTTAATGGTTTCTGCTTTGAAGATGTTCACTGGGAGATATTTGCTCAGAAATCATTTTTATGTTATATTCTGAATTTGCCTCATGGTATAAAAAAATTTTAGCCAGATATAGTGACACATGCCTGTAATCCCAGTGCAGGGAGACTGAGGCAGGAGGATCAAATGTTTGAGGCTATCCTGGACAATTTAACAACTCTGTGAGACTCTGTTAAAAGAAAAAAATTTAAAAAGTGCTGGAGATATAGTTCAGTGTGAAGGCTGAGTTCAAACCCCACCCCAGTACTGACCAAAAACAACAATGTTCAATGTTCATTTCTTTTATAGATTAATGTCTATGTGTCCCAATGTGTCTTAGATTACACATCCCTAAAGTGCAAGCTTCAGGTTTATTATGGTTTTTTTAATGCATTTAGCACAATCGGGACACAAGGCATTAGCTTAATTTCTAAATAAAATAAAGTATCTTTTATGGAGTTTGTATTCTATTAGGAAGACAAAAACATAAATGAACAACAACAAAAAACATGTCACTAGGTAACAAGTGCTGCGAAGAAAAAAAGAGGCTAGAAAGTGATTTTAGGTGGACATTGTTTTATAATAAGGTGAGGCATGCAATGTACTGAGGGAAGTAAGGGAGCATGCAGATATCTGGTGGTTAAGCATTCCAGGCGGAGGGAATTGCAAATGCACAGACTCTAAGCAGGAAGCATATTTAGAATGAAAACGGAGGCCAATGTATACCTGGAGTGAAAAGGAAATAAGAAAAACATTCCAAGTTTAGGAAGCAGCAGGGCCAGGGATCTAGCTCAGTGGTTTTGCTGTCTCAATCCCCCATACCAAAAAAAAAAAAAAAGAAAGAAAGGAAGCAGTGATCAGCATAAAGAGCAGAGAATGGAAACCACAGAGTCTAGTGTGCCTCCACAGCTAAGTTACAAGTGGGTCTGACAAGAGGATGGGACCGTATACTCTGGAGAGCTTTTGTAACTCACTGAACTTTAGGCAGTGGAAAGCCATTGATTTTAAATTATTTAAAAATTTTAAGTGGATGCGTGCAAAAGTTAAAACATTCAAACAATAGAGGACTCTATACAATGACTAGCAAATCTCCCTCACTCTGGTGATTCCAGTTTTTCCCACAGGCAAAGCTATTACTCTTCTGTTGTACCCTTTCAGAGATATACAGGTCTTTATAATCATGGATATATATAAAATCCCCTTACCCCATTTTGTGCACAAATGGTAGCAAGTTACTCTATTGTGTACTTTGTTTTTGTTATACAAAATATTCTGGTGTTCTGTTCCATAACAGAATATCCAGGATTCCTTTCAATGGCTACATCATATTCTATTGGAGGCAAAGGACTGGGATCCACAACCCTGGGCTCTGATTCGTGATTTGTTATGATCTCTACTACTCAACACATTGTAACTATTCATATCCATCACCAATATACTTGCTTAAAGCACCATCATCTCTCACGGGAACTTGTACAACAGCTCTCTAATTGTTTTTATTGCCAATCTTCCAGTATTTCTCCAAAATATTTGATGCTTTGAAGTTGGAAGGGTCATAAAAAGGTAAATCACATTTGTTATCAGCTTGATATGGAAGAGCCTGTAGATCATCACATTTCCAAACTATTTTAGAATGATATAGGATGTTAAGGATATTTCTAAGACATTTTCAAAATTAGGTTCCAGAATATGTAGATATTTATAATCTGTAATTTACCAGAAGGTATTCCAAAACTTAAAATGCAACATAAGATTCTATTTCAGGATAAGAAGGATGTGATATTTTTATGTATCCACTTCACTGGCCCACTTAGTGCCTGGATATTTAGTCAAATATTATTTTGGTTATATTTGTGAGGGTGATTTTAGATAAAAATTATTATATGAATTGGTAGTCTAAGTAAAGCAGATTGCCCTTTCCAACCTGGATGGTCCTCATCTTATCAGTTAAAAGCCTGAATAGAATTGAAAGATTGGATATCCCTCAAATAAGAGGAAATTCCTTCTAACTTCTTTGAGCTGGGATATAGGTCTTTTCTGGCCTTCAGACTCAAACTAAATCATAGGCTTTTCTTGCCCTTGAGCCTGTTGGCTTTCAAAATAGAACAACATGTGGCCTCTCATGATCTCTAGCAGATCTTAATACTTCTCAGCTTTCATAATCATATAAGCTAATTTGTACCTTATATCTCTATCTGCACCTATGTACTTGTATCTGTATACAAGTATACAAGTAAACACATATGTACATACACACCTCCTATTAATTCTGTATCTCTGGAGAAACTTTACAATGGATTAAGCAAACCTTACTCTGGTCGTGTCATCCCCCACCCCACCCCTGCATACAACTATCACTCCCAGCGTGGACTTAGGCAGTCCAAAATCAAAAAATGTCCACTGGGATGATAGCAGATTGCATGTGAACTTAATTCAGTGATAATGGAAATTAAAACTGAGGCAAAAGCCTGAGTTTACAGGCAAAAGCTTTGAGAAGGAGAGATACATGGAACCTCAGCATGAAGGCGGCACAACTCTGATTAAGAAGCTTAGCCTGGCCTATTAACAGAGGAAAGGAACAAGTTTTTATGGAGTTTCTGGGGTGAACTGGGGTCTGATTGATCATTTTCTTGGTTCTGGTTCTACAAGGTGGCTATGGAGAAGTCTTTATCCCTGAGGGGGCAATTTGATTCCCCTGAGATGATTGCTCTTCTTTGGTGGGGGGCAGCCTCAGTTCTGTGAAGGATGTGCTGGAATCCAAAGTGACTGCAAGTTTAGGGCAGTGACCAGAGACTTTGAGATGTCCATTCCACATGGTCTGCAGCAGGTATTGCAAAAGCTGGCAGTTTAATATCCATACAAACCTCTGGTGTCCTGTTTTGAAGGTAGATGAAGTGGGTTAGATGAATTTGGGGCATGGGTTACCAGGTTTTAGACTGACACTCCTTAAGTGATTAACATGCCTATATGCAGAGCTAATCAGGGATATGATTGAAAGTTTTAAGGTTGTAAAGGAGATGGAAAATGAAGGCAGAGATACTGTTATGGTTTAAATCTGAAATGCACCCCCAAAAGTGTTTGAAAGGTGACTGGATCATGGAGGAGCACTATACTTATCAGCAGTTTAGTCTACTGATGAATGCATAGCTGACTTGCTGTTAGGAGGTGGAGCCTGGTTAAAGGTGGGGCATGATCTGGAAAAGTATATTCTTGTCCCCAGCTCCTCCCTTCTCTCTTCGCTTCCTGGATGTCATGCTATGAGCAGCTTTCTTCTTCCATACCCTTCCACTATGTGTTCCTGCTTTAGAGCTAGCTGACTTTGGATTGAACCCACTGGAAACTGCAAACCAAGTAAATCTCTCCTCCTTTAAGTTGTGGATTTTGGGTCTTTTGTCCCAGTGACAAGAAGGTGACTAATACAGAGAAGTGGGGTCATTGTTGTGACTCTACTTGACCATGTGGTTTAGAAGCCTTTGGAACTGGTTTGAGGGAGGAGTTTGGAATGATTTAGAAAAGCCCTTGGTTGCTATAAGCAGAGACTGATGAGAGATTCTGGGAGCTCAGAAGACCAGAATGGTGATAGAAATCTGGACAGTAAATGACAGGTTCAGGAGGTTTCAGTTAAGAACAAGGACTCCACTGGCAGTTGGACCAGAGGACATGTGTGTTACAGCCTGGCAGATAAGTTGTCTTCATGGGCTTTAAGGGGCTAGGGTGGAAATGTTATTATTTAGATCTAAAATGTCCCCCCAAAGTCATGTGTTTGGAAGGTGACTGGATCATGGGGCCACTGTACTTATCAGTGTCATAGTTGACTTGTTATTAGGTGATGTAGCCTGTTTAAAGATGGATTGCTGGGCATGACCTAGAAAAGTGTATTCTTGCCCCCAGATTCTTCCCTTTCCCTCTGCTTTCTAGGTGCCATGGAATGAGCAGCTTTCTTTTACCATATCCTTCCACCATGCATTTCTTAGAGCCATATGGCTTTGGACTGAACCCACTGGAAAATGCAAGCCAAATAAACTTTTCCTTTTTTTTTTTTTTTGGTACCAGGGATCGAACTCAGGTCCTTGCACTTTTGAGGCAGGTGCCTGAACCACTGAACTAAATCCCTGGCCCAACTTTTCCCTTTTTGAGTTACAGGTGTTGTGTATTTTGTCCGAGCAATGGAGAGTGACTAATACAGATGCAAAATTTAGTTCTGTTTTTACTTACTCATTGGGCAGCTATAGACCCAAGTAAAGAGTCACTTTCTTAAAAAGCAAGAGCAGCTTTTAACTCCTTGACTCAGAAGAAAGCATAAGTCATGTTTTTAAGGAGTTACAGCCTAAGGGCCCAGGAGGTTTTTTTCCCCTCTGTCCCTCTGTGATGATCTCCAACAGTTTTATTTTCTCATCTAGTTTATTCTTGGACATGCTAAGGCAAAGGTATCCTGACTTTTAACAATGCACCTGGATCCTAAGGTTGATCAGATTGTGAGAGTGAAAGGGCAGGAAAGAACACATATTTTTAACAGTTTCAGGCCATTAATTAAAGCCCAACAATGCACCTGTCCTTTGTCCCCATGGTGGTCTCTCACCCCTCCAAGGGAAGGAAGAGGGCAGCAGGAAAGCTTATTTGGTCACGAGGAACTGAAAAGTCTCCTGATGCTCAGAAAAATGTGAGGAAATACCTGTTTGAATGGCTGGCTTGTGTTTGTGTCCCCTCCCCTTCCCTCTCTTTCCATTCTCTCTCCTCTCTTCTCCTTTCTCTGCTTCTCCAGCCCCTAGCCAATCCTGTAGCAGATATAACTGTATTAACATAACAGTAGCAATGGGGGTGCACTGGTGCCTAAAAAACAAAGGGAGCTTCCTGTCTGATCAGAACAGCTATAGTTGCTATTTTTTTCTTTTTCACTCTTGATACAGTTACAGTAATGGAAAGTGTGTGGCAGAGAGTTATAACTGAAGTCCCTGATTGATGGCTGAAGGACAAAAACAGGGAGGCCAGCAAAGCGAAAACCACTGGGAGACTTTAAAGAAGGAAAAGGAGCTTTGGAAAGTAATCTCATGAAGTTGTTATGACAGATGCATTAGTTATGCATTCACAGGTCCACTCTGAAGAGACCAAAAACTTTGAGAATTGCCACATCTCAGCCTGGCCACTGTGTTAGTCCATTTTTCATTACTAAATGAAATACCTTACACAGGCTTCTAATACAGAGAGGTTTATTTCGCTTGCAGTTTTGAAGATTAAAAGTCCAAGATTGGTGGTCCAACTGGTTTGGCTTCTGATGAGAGTAATGGATTATACTGCAATCCAGTATAACATCGTATAAGCACATTGGGCAAATGGTCATGACTCAAACTGGAGCAGTGAGAAAGTGAGCAGGGTCCTACATCCCTTTCAAGGGCACACTCAGCAACCTAAGGACCTCCAACAGAGCCCAACCTCTTCAGGGTCCACAGTACCTTCCAGTAGCACCACCCTGGGGGCCAAGCTTTGTATAATAGGAACCTTTGGGAGACATGCAACATCCAAAACCATAGCAGCCACCACACAGCACAAATTTGATAGATCTGAGTAGCACTGAAAAACTTTGAAAATGGAAATGACATTGAAACTACAACCTACAGGTTAGTCAGAACTTGTAGGCTAAACCCAAATATGTTGATTTTGGGTAACAACAAAAAGTAACATTCTTCATAATATTTAAATAAGTCAGATTTCCTAGGAAAGGAGAACAACAGAGAATTTGCTGCCAGCAAACCTGCTCCTTACAGCATATTCAAATTTTCTAGTTTATAATCCAAAGTTACTCAGAATATGGACAAAAATAAGAAATCTCAACTCTCACAGGAAAAGACAATAACAGATACCAACACAAGATGAAAAAAATTACCCAGTGAGACTTTAAACAGTTATTACAATAATGCTTCAAGAAAAGCAAACTTTCATGAAATGAATGGAAAGAAAGTTTCAGCAAGGAAATAGAATATATAAAGGAGAATCAGATGTAGATTTTACAACTAAAATACAAAAACCAATAAATAAAAAAAAATCATTGGATGGGATCAGTAATAGAATGAAGATGACTTAATAAAGAGTAAACTTGAAAATATATGGAGAAATAAAACAATCTGAAAAAAAGATAGAAATAAATGAATAGAGATTTGAGAAATAACATCTAATAGTTTAATGTCTGTGTCATTGGAATCTCTGAAGGAAAGATGAAAGAGTATGGCATAGAAAAATATTTGAGGAAATAATGGCTGAAAATTCCCCCAATTGAAGAAAACAGATACATTTACAGATTCAAGAAGTTTAAATTATTCTAATGAGGATAAGCCCAAAGGAATCTATATCCACACACATCACATAAAACTTCTAAAAATTAGAGGAAAAGAAAAATTCTTAAGAACCAGAGAGAGTCTCCGCTCACCACTCCGACCAAGAACACCCAATAGTCTCCAGTCCCCAAGTCCAAGGCAGTGTCAGCCTCGCCAGGCCTGCCCAAAAGAGAAAAAGAACAAGAAGCAATTGAACATATTGATAAAGTACAAAATGAAATAGACAGACTTAATGAACAAGCCAGTGAGGAGATATTGAAAGTAGAACAGAAATATAACAAACTCTGCCAACCAGTTTTTCAGAAGAGGTCAGAATTGATCACCAAAATCCCAGATTTTTGGATAAAAACATTTGTTAACCATCCACAAGTGTCTGGACTGTTTGGAGAGGAAGACGAAGAGGCACTGCATTATTTGACCAGAGTTGAAGTGACAGAATTTGAAGATATAAAATCAGGTTACAGAATAGATTTTTATTTCGATGAAAATCCTTACTTCGAAAATAAAGTTCTCTCCAAAGAAATTTCATCTGAATGAGAGTGGCGATCCATCTTCAAAGTCCACTGAAATAAAATGGAAATCTGGAAAGGATGTGACGAAATGTTCAACTCAAACACAGAATAAAGCCAATAGGAAGACAAGCTTCTTTACCTGGTTTACCAACCATTCTGATGCAGGTGCAGATGAGTTAGGAGAGGTCATCAAAGATGATCTTGGCCAAATCTGTTGCAGTACTACTTGGTTCCTGATAGGATGACAAGGAAGTGGGAAGGAGAAGAAGATGATGATGATGGGGAAGGAGAAGATGATGGTGATGAAGAGGGATTGGAAGACACTGATGAAGAAGGGGATGAGGATGAAGGTGAAGAAGATGAAGATGATGATGAAGGGGAGGAAGGAGAGGAGGATGAAGGAGAAGATGACTAATTGAACACTGATGGAGTCCAACCTTCTTTTTTGTTCTAAAATTTTCTCCAGACACTGGGAGAAAGTTGCAGTCTTCCCCCACCTTGTGCTCAGTTACCCTGTTCTTGAAGTCTTTTCTCAAACACCATGGTTCTGGACTTATTTTGTGGGGTGATACCTTGAACAGAATACAATGGGAAAAGTATCTCTACAACCTTCTGTTCTAAACTCATTTTTATCTTCTCCTGTCTCCACCCAAACTGTATGGAATCAACACTGTGCTCTGTGGGAAAAAAGAAAACCCTTCTGCTCCCTTCACTCTGTGGGAAGCTGGAGGGTGTAAGGCCCATGTGCAGTAGTGCATAGAATTCTACCTTTTTTCCTTCTTTCTTTCTATATTGGACTCAGAGATTACACTGTGTCTTTATGTGTATATGGACAGTTAGCATTCACCAACACATACCTGTCTACTTTCTCTTCAAAAAAAAAAAACTTTAAAAAATGGGATATAGAAGGTCAGCAAAGGGTGGGTTTGAGATGTTTGGGTGGGTTAAGCGGGAATTTGACAACATGGCTTCTCCTTTGGCATGTTTAATTGTAATGTTAACAGACATCCTTGCAGTTTAAGATGACACTTTTAAAATAAAATTCTCTCCTAATGAACACACACACACACACACACACACACACACACACACACACACACACAGCCAAAGAGACACAAAACATTATTTACAGGGGAACAATGAAAGATTCAAAGGATGGCAGATTTCTCATCAGAATCCAAGAAGACCAGACAGAAATAGAACAAAATTTTCAGTGTTGAAAGAAAAGAACTGTTACCCTATAAATCAATATACTGCAAAAATATTATTCAGAAGTGAAGTAGAAGTAAAGACATTCACAGATGGACAACTAAAACGAATTTGCTGCCAGCAAACCTGCTCTGAAAGAATTCTCTCTGGAGATTTAAATACTCCACAGAGAATGGCTATCATCAAGAAATCAACCAATAACAAATGCTATCGAGGCTCTGGGGGAAAAGGAACCCTTTTCCACTGTTGGTGGGAGTGTAGACTATAGTGAAACCACTATGGAAATTGGGGAAATTCCTCAAAAAACTAAAACTAGAGGTTCCATTTGACCCAGCGATTCCCCTCCTTGGTATCTTCTCGAAAAAATTTAAAGCATCAAACCACAGCTATATATGCACACCAATGTTTACAGCAGCACAATTTGTAATAGTTAAATCTTGGAAACAGCCCAGATGCCCATCAATAGATGAATGGATAAAGAAAATGTGGTTTTTATACGCAATGGAGTACTACTCTGCCATAAAGAAAGGTAAACTTGAGACATTTCTAGGTAAATAGATGCACCTTGAGACCATATTCGAGTCAAATAAATTAGACACATGTTTAAACATTGCATTGTTTTTCTGGTATGAGAAACTGAAAGGATAAATAAGGACCAAAATGTGTACAGATATTGGGAAGTAGGAAGAAAATCTTCAAATGGGAAGAGGAACAAGGGAGCGGGAAGGGGAAGGGAAAGAAGGGAAAAGAAAAAAAAGAATAGAAGGAAAAAGTGTTAACAAAGCTTCTGTAAATAAGGAGAGAAAGAGGGGTTGAATGAAGGGAAGGAGACTGAGGAAAAAAGAAGAACTGAGATATATCATGTACAAATACAAATTCCCTATGATGAATGTGATCATTATGTATATCTAAAGTATACCAATAACATTAATTTTTAAAATACATGAGTTAAAAAAATACCATAGCCCAAATATATGCTATTTATAGGAAACACACTTCAAATATAATTATGTATATACATTAACACAAAAGATGGAAATATATATCCCAAGTAAACACTCGTGAAAAGAAAGCTAGAGTGGCCACTTTAACATCAGATATAACAGACTTCAGAGTAAAGAAAATTACTAGAGATAAAGGACACTACATAATGATTTTTAAAAGTTAATTTACCAAGAAGACATAAATTCTCAGTGTGTGGGCATCTTCTGACTCAGCTTTTTGTCACTGGGACAAAGTACCTGAAATACACAATTTAAAAGAGGAAAGATTTATTTAGCTTGAAGCTTCAGAGGTTTCAGTCCATGGTAACATCATGGCAGAAGAGCATGGTGGAGCAAAGCTTCTTACTTCATGACAGCTGGGAAGCAAAGCGCAGGGTAAGATGTCTTGTCACCAGTTTAGACTTGAGATTTGGGCAGCCCAATGAAGAAATGCAGAGTCACAGACT
Organism: Heterocephalus glaber; assembly: GCF_000247695.1. The sequence goes on along the minus strand of NW_004624737.1, from coordinate 7,420,210 downwards.
ATGTTAAACATCTTTTATTCAGCTGAATAGCCATAGTCCATCTGTTTAACTGCTCTTGTGGCCCTAGACACTGTACATTTGCAGCAGTCCTTAGCCTCTTAACCAGCCAATTTTTGCAGCAATCCTTTGGCCACTTACATGTGGCCAGTCTACATGTGCTAGCAACAACCTTGGTTATATAAGTTATTTGTACCAACCAGCGTTGCCCTTGGCTACAAAAGTTATTTACTTTGGGGTATCAGGAGGTGGGCCTGTGCTGGAGCTCTGCTGAGACAGAACCCACTGCCTCCCAGATCCCAGCCCCTCCACAGCCTAACCAAAGTACTGCCATCTTGTGCCTTCATGGTTCCCAACAGAAGAACAGCAGCAAGAAATATACCCTCCCAATGTAAGCGTCCAGTGACACACCTCCTCCAACTGAGCCCTATCTCACAACGCATTTCAGTTATGAACATCAGAGGATTAATCCACTCATCGATACACAGCCCCATGATCCAATAACTGGTCAGGACTCTCTTAATCCAGTCTATTTGATAACTAAGCTTAACTTAAACAATTGAGCTTCAAAATACATGAAGCAAATATAGATATAACTGTGTTTCTTAAGTTATTTCTTATAGCTGACTCAACTATTCTGAGAATTTCTTTTGATCCAGTAATAGGCTGATGTATTGTTTTTGATAATTTTGCTGTTTTTCTACTAGTTCTGTCAATTACTGAGAGAAGAGTGTTGAAGTTGCCAACTTTAATTATGAGTTTATTCCCAGAATAATTGAATAAGCTATAAGAAATACAGTAACATTCACAACCAGGGATGCTACATATCACACAGCTCCAGGAGTCCTTGCCCGTAAACTTTGAGTTGTGTAGTGCATAACCTGCATCAAGTATATGTAATGGTCCTGACCACATAAAATACTGTGCATCTCACTTGGATGAGTTTTACTTTTGAAGGGGAAAAGCAATATATAGAACATGATCTCATGCATATATATGCATGTGTGTATAGATTGTTATATGAATATTTGAGAATGCTAGTTAATTAAACGAATACAGACTTGGCTGGTAAGGGGACAGGAGAAGTGAATAATGTGGGTGGCAGAGGGGAGAACAGTGGGATAGGGACTCAAGCAAGAAGGAAAAAAACTGCTCTTTAAAAATACAATCACATTATGTGCACCCATGTTCATAGCGGCACAGTTTGTAATAGCTAAAACTTGGAAACAGCTCAGTTGCCTATCAACTGGAGACTGGATAAAGAAAATGTGTGTGTGTGTGTGTGTTGTTTTTTTTATAAAATGGAGTACTACTCAGCCATAAAGAATGAGAAATTAGATATATTTATAGCTAAATGGATGTACATTGAGGTGATACTCTT
>NW_004624737.1:7396541-7418569 GCF_000247695.1 Heterocephalus glaber | reverse complement strand
CTAAAATGTACCAATAAAATTAAGTAAAAAAATATAATCACATTTACTCACTTTCATAAGATAATGATTTTCTGTAAAAATTTTTTTTGAATAAAAAAGGAAATATATTTTGTTCAATTGCTTGAACCTTTTCAGTGATTTTCTACTGACCTTGAAATGAAATCCAGACTCTACTATGACCTCGGTGACTCGGTCCTTGCCTACCTCTCCAGTCTTGTACGTTACTACTCTTCCCCTGCCCAGGTAAGTCTCTCTCTGGACCCAAGCCTTTTTGCAATCCAAGTTTCCTGTGCCTTGCCCGCTTTTGCCACAGGTTCTTTGCATTTAGTTACCATTAATCTGTGGAAGACTCAACAGCTTCCCCTTTTTCCTCATCAATAGAATGGTGATTTTAGTTGGGAGAGCAACCTTTATTTAAAATATTTTCTCTCCCCATCTCCCTGTTGTTTGGAGTGATACAGTTGATGGGATATAAGTAGAAATTACTGGGTGTGGCCTCCTGGGAAATTTTTTTTTTACACAAGGTCTTGCTATGTTTCCCAGGCTGGCCTCATATTCCTGGGTGCAGCCTCTTGAATACTTGGGTCACCAGGTGCATACCATCATGCTGGACCAGTAGAAAGCTTTTTAAAAGAGCAAAACTGAGCTGGATGTTGTGCCACATGTCTTTAATCCTGCCACTCAGGAGGCTGAGGCAGGAGGATTGTTGCAAGTTCAAGGCCAGCCTGGACTACATAGTGAGATCCAACTGTCATCTTTTTTTTTGGTACCAGGGATCTAACTCAGGACCTTGGGCTTGTGAGGCAGGCACGGTGCCACTGAGCTAAATCCCCAGCCCCTCAATTGTCATCTTTTATTTCCCCTTTATCTTGCTGCATTTTCTGACCATGAGAATGGTTGTGAAGCTAAGGCCAAGGTTATCAAAGTGTGCTCCCCACTTTATCAGCCTCAACATCACCTGGAAACTTACAAATGCAAATTATCAGGTTCTACTCTAGACCCACTAAATCAGAAAGTTTGGGAGTGTGGCCCAGTAATCTATTTCCACAGGCCCCTCAGGTGCTTCTTATACTTGTTGAAGTTTGAAAGCCACTGAGTTAAACCATAAAAACTTCTTTAGTGAAAGCCAAAATGTTGGATAAAGACAAGTATACCTAAGACAGTGAGAAGCCACTGCACCAGACTTGGACTGCTTCCTCTGGCTTTGCAGTTATGTGAAAAAGTAATCCCTGCTTAGTTTAGCTACTGTTATTAGGTTTCTGTTACATGCAATTGAATACAATTCTAATTGAGAAATAATTTTTAAAATCTCAGCTTAAACATTATCTCTGTAGAGAGGCCTCTTAACTATTCTGCTTACACCCTCGACCTCCAATAATGTTTTCAATCATCTCTTCTTATTTCTATCCTTTAGAGCACTCTTCATCCCCTGACATTTTTTTACTTACTTATTGGTTATATTTGATAGTGTATACACTGTGAGAATGTAAACTTTGTAAGAGCGTAAACTTCACACTGGTAGGATCTTTCTCTTTTCACTGCTGTACTCTAGCACATACTAAAGTGTCTGGCACATAATGGATACTCTGTAATTATTTGTGGTATGATTTAAAAAACTTTAAAACTATTCCATTTAAAAGTATGTATTTTTAAAACATTTGAATGAAAAATGATTCATAATAGACAACTTCACAATTTTCAGAAGAAATTAATTTAAAAAGTAGCAGATACACCTGTAAAAAATGCATGTTATAAAAGTCCTCCATACTTGTCAGTGACTATTTTGCTACCTTACTCTTAAGTGGCCTACCAATTCTAAAGCCATACACAACTAATAAAAGGTCTAGGTAAACATTCATGTCCTACAGAAATGAATACATAAATTTAGCATTTCTATGGTAATGCCATCTTTTCACAGGCACCATTTTGCACCACCTCAAAGTGGGAGACTTGTTTAAAAATAAAACTTCATATAACACTTAAACACAAACTTTAAAATAAAAACAAAAATTCTAATCAGTTTTCTTATGCATGCCAGAAGACACACAATTAGGTTTGAACTTAAGGGAAAAAATTCCTTCATCCACGTTCCTATCTCACCTCTTCTGGTCATCTCAAATTAGGCCCAAGATTAACATCACTGGAAACAAACAAGGCCATCTCTAGCATCGGCCTATGTGGCAAATTTGAGGAAGGGACACAGATTGGAGGTTCCCTGTGGGTGAATTTGAAGGTCTCTGCTTTCTATTTGAGTGAAGCAAGAAGACGAAGTGGTCTTGCAATGGGACAGGGGAATTTTATCTTTACTCAGATAAAACTGTGCGGGTCAACTTTTGGAAATCTGTATTCCTTGGTTATATTTTTAAAATGATTAGTTGTTAAGTCATATTTAAGTAAATTGTGTAAATACTTTTCTCCATGGAGCACAGAAAAATGAAGTAGAATAAAAATATTCAGTATCGCTTCCTTTTTAGATCCCTATTCATTCTTTCTGGAGCAGCTACTAGAATCTACATGAGCCTCCCTGTGGCAACTACTGGGAAAAGAAGATAACAAAAAAATGCCAGAGGCCGAGTAGGGGCCACTCACAAGAAAAAAAGAGCCCTGGGATTTGTTAAGACAATTTTCTTACTTCTTCACAGAGTCAGAAAAAAAATTAAGAGTTTCCTGGGAGTCCCTTCCAAATATGAGGAGCTGTAAGGATTTCTTGTCAAAGTATCCTAAGAACAAACTTTTAAGAAGTCCCTAGAAGCTGACTTCTATAGATTTGCCTGGTTTTCTTTACCAGTGAAATAACCTTTTATCTTATGAAAGGCAATGACCTTAAGTTTCAATTTGAGTAACTTCTACATGCAATGGTATCAGAACCTGCATTAAATGTACCATCCTGACTTTAGTAATGACAGCATTCTGTATGGCTTCATTCTTTTTCTATTAACAGTCTATCACAATTGCCTGGGGAGTTTGCTGAAAATAATGCAGATTCTGGAGCTCCACTCTCAGAGATCTGATTCAATAGGTCTTAGGTGGCATCTGGAATCTTCATTTTCAACAGGACTCCAGATGATTCTTGTGAAGGTGGTGTCAGATCCACATTTGAGAAGCATTGACCTTAGGGGGAACAAGCCAGAATTGCTTCTTTTCCAGAGTAATACTTGCTGTAAAGAGTAATTCTCAAAAGATCTTCCTGGAAGAGGTCTCTGGTGAAGTGATCTACATTTATCCTCAAAGACTGGAGGGAAGGAGATAAAGGTTGGGGTTACTGCCCAACTCTGTAAGTGAATAAAAAATTGGGATTAGCACCTATCTGGATTTAAGGATAAGCAGCAAAATCTTGATAACAGGAAAGTGATGGCTTCTGGTTTAGGGGACCATGGTATGATCTCTTGCCTTTCCCTTCTTTTCAGTGATGTTGGGCTAAGGATACCAAAAAGACCCACACAGATAATATGTTGTTTGGGTATGGGTGAATATATACAGCTAAAGCAAATTCTGTCTCAGGAAATTCAGAAGAGTGAATTCCAGTTTGATACATGGCATCAATAACTGACTGAACATCAGTGTATGGCATCTGGATAGGAAATCCTGTGACCTGGATCAAGGTAAGAACAACACACAAACTCATTACAATCATAGATATAATTCAGAATTACTGTACCCCAAAAAGATCACAGAAGCCTCAAAGAAATAGTGGTCATAAAATAATAATTTGTTTTTATGCATGCTGATTATGTACTAGGTATAGTACTAAATGCTTTACACACATATTTAATTGCCAAACCAGCTTTTTGAAGTAAGTTCTATTGTAACTCCCACTTTACAGATACAAAAGAGTACAGCCAGATCTGTCTGATGCCAGAATCTGCTTATTTAACAGGCCACGAACTTGTACCCTTTCTAGATGGCAAACTACAAACAAGAAAGTTACTGGATCCTGCCTCCACATTTGAGTGTTTTAAGTGAGATTTTCTTCAACAATGTCTTGATTTATATTTACTAAGTGACTATGTGCTAGTATTAAAGGATTTTGGAGTATGGCCCTGTGTAAAATTATTTAATAATACACAGATGGCAGTCATAAATCTTATGTAACTCTTAGATTATTTATCTAAGGAGGATTTTCTTAATTCTCAAATCTATTCACATATCCTTTCCATGTGATGGAGTATGTACTGTCCTTCTTTCTCCCAGATTACTTCATAAAATATAATGATTTCCCTTCTCTCTCTCTCTCTCTCTCCTTTGTTACAGTACTGGAACGTGAATCCAGGGTCTTTGTTCTGAGCTGCATCCTCGTTTCTTTTTAATTTTGACATAGGATCTTAGTCACTAAATTGCCTAGTGTATGCTCAAACATGTAATCTTCCTGCTTTAGTCTCCCAGAGTGCTGGTATTACAGGTGTGTGCCACCATGCCCCTGTCATTTCTGCAGTCCCTGGCACAATGCCTGTCATATAGAATAGAAATAATAGTTACCATTTACTGAACAGGTACTAGCTACTGGGCACAGTGCTGAGTATTGCATTTAATCCTTTTCACAACCACAAACCACATAACTTTTTTATTTCTGTTAGCTAGTGAAATACAATGTATAGAGAGTTTAGGTAATTTGCTCTAGGTCAAAGCTAGTGAGTAGTTAAACCAGGATTTGAATACAGGTTTCTGGGTTAGTCCAGGTTTATTATTGCTGACTACATTATTAAATAGATAATTTTATGTAGGAATTCCAAGTTTTAAACCTTGTTCTACATTTAACTATGTTTTGCTTACTGGTTCACCTCCCCCCCCATTCTATTAAAAGTAAGGCAAAGAAAAACAAAACAAAATTTCCTCCTATTCATAAATAGTGCCTGCAGAGTGCTTCTTAGTAGCTAAATTAGTCACTCCCATCAAATCTCCTTACTTCCACCTTTCAGAGAAGGAGACATCTAGCTTATTGGATGGTAGAGGGAAGAATTCTCACTCTTAGAAGGCTGGAGTGTTCAAAAACCTACTGGAATGGTTCATAAGGAAAAGGAGGAAAAAGGATGCCTGATGTTGGGGTTAGGGTAGAAGGAATGGAAGTCTTAACAAAATACTAAATGTCCAATATATTTGCTATGGACTTGCTGCGTTTGAGATAGCTGTTCACTATCCAAGAAGATGTCAATGGGATAATGAATATAAATGGAAGGTTAGGAGAGAAGTCCAGGTTGAGTGTATAAATTTGGGAGTAATTTGAATATGGGAGATATTGAAGCTTGCCCAAAATCCTCTTGCTCAGAATCAATAATAGAAAATTCATTTTATTACTAGAGATCCTCTTTCAGTTTCTCAATTGCAGGATGATTTCCTTCGGGCATCTTTTTCCAAAGTTTGTAGTTTATCCACCATAAGACATAGCACTGGTTAAAAAAAGCCAGGCGGCTGGGGATTTAGCTCAGTGGTTTCGGCACCTGCTGCGCAAGCGCAAGGACCTGAGTTCGATTCCCGGTACCAAAAAAAGTCATGCAATATGATTCTGGTAATAACTACTCACTAGACTTGGTTTTTCCCTTTTTGTCTACAAGTAAATGGATTTTAATGCCTTAGTATCTATCTTCCAGGACCAAGATATAAAGGCATTTCAGAGATATTTAAGATTGCTATTTATCAATTAGCAATACAAAAAAGCAAATGTCACTAATGCATTAAATCTTATACAAACCCAGTAAAATTGTAGCAGTCTTTCAAATTCACTTTCTTCTTCAGATGAAACAAGACTTGCTGTGCCAAGTTCCAGTTTAGGAAGGATTTGTCGCAAAAGACAAGTACATTGTCGATTCCAACGTGTTGGGTGCTTAGGTCTCCATTCCATTATTTTACACTTTAGAGTTCTTTCAATCCTAAGATAAGAATGCAAAGATAATTTTGTGGCAAATTACAATTCATTTAGTAAATATGATGTGAGTTTTGTCACTTTTATTCAAATACTGTATGAGAATCATATTTTTGGTTTTAGGAAGAAATCAGCCTCTACAGTGATGGTTGTCTACCACCATTCACATTAAACTAAGAGATAAATCGACTTTTGGTTGGCTGGTGACAGCAAAAATCTTCACTGGGTATCCAGAAATTAGAGCTCCAAAGCACATCTCTTTACTGGTATATAAGCAGCTGCCACCTGGGTGTGATTTGACAACACCTACCATCTAATCACTGTGTCAACATTCCACTCTGTAAGAGCCTCCTATGACACAGGACATTGTATTCCCTGAAGAAATCATTTTTACAAAAACTCAGTTATTTGGCCTATGATGATGTTAGCAGGGATGGGATTATTAGATCAGTTAATTTATTAAGCAGAGTTGTCTAATGAGACAATGGACTGATAAGTTTGGTGATGGGCTTCCCCCTTCTAGAATGTAGCTCTTTCCATACAGGCAGGGATTTTTACTGGTCTTCTCAGGCCCTAGAATGGTCTGTAGGGAAAAATAAAGCCAAAGATGGCTATAGTTTGGTTCACACTGTTGGAGGTAGTGGTGATTTCTGGTGGACATTAAATCCAAGTCAGCAAGATTTTAGCACAGGTATACCTCATTTATTTCTGTAAAAAACTGATATAACCAACATTGGTTCTGGCTGATGTGACTAACTTATATAACCAAGGTTATTACTGGCATGTAGCCACTACTATGTAGACACTTATGCACAGTTAGACTAGCAGGTGGGCGGGGGCCTGAGGACCGCAATGTGAGTTGGCACCTGAGAATAAAGGCATGTTCAGACATTTCCACAACTCTGTGTCTCTTCCTCAGGCTCTCTGAATCTCAAGTGAACCTTCTCAGTCTGACCTGGTGACGAGATACAGTCTCTAGTAAGAAACCGTGCAGGGAATAGTGTGAACTCATTGATGGGACTGTCCTAGGAAGCCTCTCCTCTGTGTAGGATCATTGTGTGTGACAGAGTCTTTACCACAGTGTGTTACCAACAAAGCTGCTAGGAGTCTCCTCTTGGCTAGCTTTATATTGCAACTAAGCAGGCTAGAGTTTGCAGAGGGTCTCAGTCATGGCCATGCATCAGAATAAATCATCTGTGGTGTTTTATTAGACTATTTCACTTCCAAGTATTCAACAAGCCTGGTCTGGGCCCCTGAAACCTGTATTTTTAAATAATTCTAGAAGCAATGTTGATGAAAACTAGAAGTTGAGAACAATTTCCCTACTCATTACTTACTTTTAAAAAATTGGTTAAGAAATGGGAAGCAAGTGATGGGAATAACAGGTAGAGTGGGTTGTGTGCTAGTGAGGAAAGGAAGTGGCAAAATGATATTCTTCATATTGTTTTGATTAATTGCTAATGGCATACCTGCCAGCCTGATATGTGAGTTTGAGTCACTGAGGGAAATCAGATCCAGAAGTTTCTGATGCATTTGGAGCAGGGATGAGGCCTTTTTCAAAGTCTGTGACCCTTTGGGTTGAGTGAACAACTCCTCAAGGCACTAGTGTGTATGTCTTGGGGAAAGAAGAGAGGACCTACGAGTGACAATATAGCTATTTCTGTCACCCAAATGAGATGTTTTTACTATACCCTGGGTCACAGGCCATTTATCTTTCTGTCCTTTCAAGAAGTATGAGCTACTGCGTTATTACTATTACCATAGCTCAACAAACATCTGTGCTAAGAAATTTCCAGCAATGAGCTACAAGGTTTCCCTGAATTAACTTATACTCTTTCTTTCAAGGGGTGCCCTGGGTGAAAGAGGGGTCATTCTTCAATGTCTATACCAAGAAACAAGTACTGTAGTTCAGTGGAACTAACCAGTACAGTCTCCCTTTCCATGCTTCAGTTGCTTAATCTCACAGGTATTTTAAAAGGCTGGGTTAGAGGACTAAAAGGTGACTAACGAGATTAGCAGAACACAGTACCTGTTCTTTAGATCTTCTACCATATTTTTATTTGTATCAGAATAAATGATTTCTTCAGGCTGAAAGACATACAACTGAAAGTTAAGAAAGATTCTAGAGAAACCATCTTTATATTACAGTTACCCCTGGAGTTCTAGGAGTGGTGGGACCCAAACCAGTTTATTGGAATAAAAACACTGAATCCATTAAATAAAACATAGATCACTGCATTTCATTTGATTTCAAAATTACTTTAACAGAGTATGTGGACAGGGGACAGGCAGATTTAAAAAGAAGGTATTTTTCATAAGTAATACAGACCTGCTATTCCATTCATTTATCCAAACAAGCATTTGACTTGCTGATGATTCTAACAAATAATCTTTGGCAGCTGAACAAGTCTCTTCCAATTACTGTGTCTCTGGTGAAGTTACTTAAACTCTGTTCCGAGTCTCACTTGCCTCATCTTTAGAATACGAGCTACACTATAATAGTGCATACTACTCTGGGACCTTATGATGGAGATTTTTAAATATAGGTAATGCCTGGCACATAGGGAATGCTCAGTAAACATCCAACATTATTATTATTGTTATTACTCTTCTAACATGACTTATCATCATTCTTCCCTCAGTATTTGGTTCTCACAACTGACAGGAGCCAATTCTTTGTGCTTGTGTGTCTGTGTGCACACATTTGTGGGTGTATAAATTAACACACACACATAGACATATAGACGCACACATGGAATCCATTTCAAACTTCCCTGCCTCCACGCCTTTGCTCAGGCAACTCTCTGTCCCCGAAAGCTGAGGGCCAATGCTCTTCCCTGTTTCCTTATGTTCCTGTCCTAGGAAAGAATTTCTAGGAGAGATGGAGGGCTTCTCAACTCAACCTTGCTCTCCCTGCAGGGCTCACAAAAATGACAGTAAGGGGGTGGGCTTAGTTTTTATTATGAGTATTCTCTAGCTGAGGAACAGAGGAAGTTATAGGGATAGATGTTCTTCGTTCATGAGTGGAATGAGGGTTGTACAAAAGGTGAGCAATGCCTGATAATACTCTAGGTTGCCAATGTGTGGCCTCCAGACCAGCAATGTCAGAGCTAGAAACTTGTTAGAAATACAAATCTTGTCCCTCCCTTCAAACCCACTGAATCCAAAATTCTTGGGTGAGGCCTAATGAGCTGTGTTTTAATAAGCATCCCCCTCAGGTGATTCTGATGCCTGCCATGGTTGGAGAACCACTAGATTATAGTCTTAGGCCAAGGGAGCATCCCCACAACAGAAAATTGTAGGAGACAGAAGACATTAAGAAATAGAAGTACAAACATCAATGTCACCTTGAAGGGGCCAGCAGCTATTCCAGATAGGACAGGCAGACTAAATTTCCTGATTGCTCTTACCAACTGCTGTCTAGCCCTCTACCCCAACCTGGGCAATGCCTGTGGATAAGTTAGGTCTCTTCAGATTTGAGAATTAGGCCTGGGTATACTGACTTGATATATTTATGAAGTCTGCTTTCTTTTTCAGCAAAAGCCTCTTTTTTTTTTTTTTCCTGGGAATTCATGTCCTTTAAAAGTTCAAGAGGGTTTTCCTATTAACCTCAGCTCTGGATGCCCATGTATTCATCCCATACACTTCAATTTGTGGTTTATTCTTGGACAAATGTGGCAAGGCAGAAGATGGAGAGCGCCATTAACCCACAGGAAATAAATCAGGAGAGATAGCAGTCAAACACAAGTATGGGCTTCTATTTATGGATTCAACTTGGCATAAAGTTTAGTTTCTATCCTCAGAGAGACTCTTATAATACAAGGTTAATTATGGCACTCCTTGCTTTAGTGCTGCTCTTTCTGACTGCCCTGAGGATAAAGGCCCAAAGCCTTGATTCTGTTCACTCCTTAGCTCATTTCTGCACACTCCCTGCTGAGTCAAACTGGCCTTCTAGCTCCTTAATAGTTTATTCCCTCACCACTTCAAGTCTCACCTTTCTTGCCCTGCTATTGCAATCATTCTCTTCCCTGACTTTCATCTAGGCAAGCTCCTCCTGTTCACCCTTCCTCATTCAGCTTGTCACCATTTCTCCTGAGAGCCCTAAAACTTCATTCCCTTATGTACTCCCAAAGTTCATTCATTTCTTCTCTAAGCACATTGATCATGCCCCACTGCAGTTGATTGTTTTGTCCTGTAGAGCAGAAATTCCAAGAACACTGAGATATAACTTTTTTCTTTGTGGTACCTCCACCTAACACAGCAATGGGTCAAAGCAGACATCAATAAATATCTGAATGAATAAGAGAATGATAATATATTGAGCAAACATCTTCATTTCTCAATAGTTTATTTACCCTTCAGGAGGCAGCCATGCTTCAGCCACAGCTTTGGGCTGGGAAAAGCAAGACATGAACTGTAGAGGCTGTAAATGTGGTTTGCTTAAGAGAGATAAGCATATTTCCCCTTCATAAAAGTGACATTCCAGGGCCAAGGATGTAGCTCATTGGTGCCATGCCTGCGCACGCACAAGGTCCTGAGTTGATCCCCAGTACAAAAAAAAAAATAAGACATTTCCAACAGGAAATATACAAATATATATATATGCTTGACCTACATGGAAATGCTTAGAAAGATGCATAAGAAACTAACTACTGGAGAGTAGTTATTTCTTAGAGAGTGGGAAATATGCCCACTCTCCCTGAAGGGGAGAAAAACTTCTTTATATACTTTGGTACTCTTTTTAGCCCCTCCTAACCATCATGCATTCTTTGTGATATTGTGAATTGCCTTGAATTCATAAGCACAGAGAATAATGTAATGAACATCCACTTGATATACCTATTTGCTCCCTGATCTCATTCCTTTTTTTCCCTCTCCCCAAAGATAACTTTTTATTTGATTTTGATATTTATCATTCCCATGAAAGCCTCTCTCCCTCCAACACAAATAATATGTATTTTTCAAATTTCATATAAATGGTTTTGTATTATATGCATCTGAGCTATCATTTCACATCTTTATTTATTTTGTTTAACATTACATTTTTTATATTCATTCTTGTTGATATGCTCTAGGTCAGAGGTTCTGAACCTTGATTGCACACTAAAGTCACCTGGAAAGATTTTAAAAACTACTGATATGTGCCTTCCACCTTCAGAGATTCTGATGTAATGAGTGTATAGTCAAACTGAGAATTACTGTAAATTTGCCCTCATAGAAAAGATCATTGTGTGAGTACTTCCCAGCTCATGTACTGACTTTATAATTAATAAATTGTTCCCAATTTTTTGATATTTCAAGTTATTCTACAATGAATATTGTACTTGGCTCCTGTGCATGTTCCTAATCTACAGTATCTATGTATAAGTTTGAATAAATGGATCAAAGGTTATTCATCTTCAACTTTACCAGATATCACATTGCTTTCCAAACTAGTAGTTTATATCTTACTATTTCTCTTCCTTGCCAACACTTGGTATGATCACACTCTTTTGGTCAATTTTATGCACTTAAATAGTATTTTATTTTTAAAAACTGAACATTTGAGTTACTGCTTCTGTCTTGCCTATTTTTCTATTTTTTTTCTCTCCTTTCTCTCTCTCCTCTCTGACCCTACAGTGCCCAATTTGTGGACTTTGCAGTTGCCTTCACCCTGCCACACGATGTCCTTCAATCCAGAAACATCTGTGGAAATGATATTTGGAATGCCTTCCCCAAGTGATATGAGTACATCACAAGTTCCATAGGCCAAGCCAACTATGGATTGAATTAGTTTTTGGACTCCCATGAGCCTCAGGCAGCAAGATTATAGCTTTCAAAATCAGGGGAGTAGAGAAGCCCTATCATAATCCCTGGCTTCAAAAAACAAGACCTGATTTTCTGGAAGCATTTTCAAGCTTTGTTAACATCTTTGCATCAGCCCTACTCACTGCTAGTGTTTCTGTCCTGTTTCTAGTCCATAAGATAATTACCTCATTTTGGGGCCCTGATGTACATTTTTTGATAATTTAAGACAAAACCTTTTCCCTAAATTTCTTCCTTTCTTTTCTTTCTTTTTTCTTTTTACATTTAGAGGAAGGGGCCAAAGTAACCCAAACACAGATTAGATGGCAGAGAAAACTAGTTTTGGTTAACACTGCCAAATAATTCAATAAGCAACCAACCATAAAACATAACAAGAGTTGTCACTAGAATTTATGGCAACTTTCATATAAACACACTTAGAAGAACATAATTTACCTGTATGCTTTGTACTTTTGTCCCCTGAAAACTTTTTGGAAGCAACTGTTTCCAGAAACTTTCCTTTGAATAGTCAAAATATATAGCCATTGGTGTATTATTTTGTTGAACATTAAACCAGACCTATTAAAATATTAACATAAAACCAATGTAGGACTATAGGAATACAAGGTCCGTGATTAGGATAGAGCAAATGTTTACAGTTTTACTACTCAACAAAGTGGCAGAAGACAAGAGTTCTGAGGTAGAAGACAGATTCCAGGATTTTGGGATCAGAGGACTACCTCCATAAGTCTCAACCTTAGAAGCTCTATAGAATCACCTGGGGAAGCTTTAAGGATGAAGATTGCCTAACCCCCGTGCCCCAGGGATTCTGATTGAATACCTATGTCATCAAAGTTCCCCAGGTGATTCTCACATATAGTTAAGGTGTCTCTTGAGACAACTCAAAATAAGATTTCTCTCCATATACTTACATTCCTGTCATCAAACAAACAATCTATGCTTTGTAAGGGACAAAATGGATCAAACTGCTTGTGACATTGTCCAGTTGATGGATTCCAAAGCAAATATTCATTAGTTTCTTGAGTTAATACATAGGCAACATGACCCTGAAAGGAAAAAGATTGAAAGTCATTTTTGGTGGTTTTAACTTTCATATGTGGAAATTATAATGTAACGATTCTCATTTCTAAAATAAAATATTTTAAAAGGCTTCTAAAATTTTTTAAAAGGGGAAAAAACCTCTTAGAGCTCCAAAACTCCTCAGACCCAGGTTAGAGTAAGGATTCAAATGAAAGAATGCTGTGGGTTCATCCTGAAGGTAGTACAATACAGTGGACCCTTGACTTACAAACTCAATCAGTTCCCAAGGGCTGGTTGTAACTAAGTCAGTACATCTGAGATCTGGATGTTTACCTAGGTACACGCTATAGATAAGAGGCAGATGAATCTTCCGTTAACCTAATTAACCTAAGTTGTTTGTGTTTCAGGCCAGTTGTAATTTGAGGGTCCACTGTGTGCTATTCTGACTAAATAAATATAATGATGACTTTCCAACAGATACTATTAAAGTGTTCTGAGATAGAAGCACTTTTGTCTAATTTCCACAAAGGTGCTATACAGACTGTCTGCACTTTGGTTAGACTATACTTGAAGACTGAGGGTGAACACCAGGCTGAGTTAGGGACTAGAAAGTAGCTTTAGGCTCTGACAGAACCAATAAAGAAGTTAAAAAGCCACTAAATCAAATTTGAGAACAAGGTTTGGAGTTACAGGCTAAAGAGAAAGTAGACTGGAACGTAGTCAGACAGGAAACCAGTCTGAGAATAAAAAGTAATCTTGTCGGTATGTTGCCCTTAACATACCTTTTGCAGTGTAAGACTTTCTCAGCAAAGAATAAATATATCAAATTATAAATTTAACATTTATTGTGTATTTGTGTGTGCCAGGTACTATGCTAAAGAATTATACTAATTTTTCTTACTTTAATTCACTCCCAATTCTGCGAGGTACAGATAATTATTATGCCCACCTTTCATATAAAGAATCAGAGGTTAAAGGTCTCATCTAGGGTAATAGAAAGTGGCATTATTCCAATTCTGTGAGGAGATAACTGAGGCTCAGGGAAGCAAACACAATTGAGACCATACAGAGAGTAAGTGACATTGCTAGGTTTTAAACCTCTGTGCCCCAAATTCACATTCTTAACACTACTCTGTGTAGCCTTTGCCTCCTTAACTCCAAAGCTCTTGCTCTTTATCAATGCACTCACTGTCTCTATTATAGGGGAAACTGCGCTTCGGCCACACAGTTGAGTTGAATCCTTGCAAGGTGATTCCCACAGTATGGGTTCAGAGGAATAAAGCATATAAATACTATACTTGCTGAAAAATTGTTGGCTGTTTACTGCCACCTAGTGACACTTAAGACTACAACAGAGGATTATATCCAAGGATTAACCATAGGATTTAGTTAACAAAACTAACACAAAAATAAACTATGTCAAAGGAATGCAGGAAAGTAAGTTATCATGAAAAAAAACATAAGGCAAGATTGGAACACTGACACTAAACAAGATATTCATGGTGGAGCTAAAAATCCAAAGGGGAAGCTTTCTGGAGGTATGGATTTAGGAAAATATATAATATATAAAGTTGCAAAATTTTCAGATAGGTAGACACAAATTATCTTATGAAAAGATGAAAATGTGGGGTTGAAGTTTTTTAAACTCGTAGTTGAAATCTGATTTAGTTTTGCTCATACAATTCTAAAACTTACTTCTAATAATGAGGTTCCCAGGAGGACCAATGCCTTCTTTCCAAAATACAAAAAGAAATTACAGAGAAGTATGGCATGCTCTTCCTTATTTCCAATAGCTAAGCTGATGCAACGCTAAGGCAGAACAAAAGCAACAAGAACATCAAGAGAGGAAAAGAAGTTGAATAATGCAAATATCCAGAAACTTATAGCACTTATAGTCCTTCCAGTTTCAAACACATCTATCTTTACCAGGTTGCTAAGATGACAGCAAAGAGGAAAGGTCTAGCTTTGTTTGACAGTAAAAGAGAACGTTGACTTGAAATACTGGGATTGTCATTGTTACAGGACACTTAATGTGAATATAGCATAAAGTGATTAGAAAGTTTATACCCAAAATGGAATGTGTTTATTGAGAACAAAAATTAAATTACTCTTGATAACCAGGGACATAAGGACTAGTATTCTGAGAAACCTTATCTGAGAGGGAGTAGCTTAGTATTCTGAGAGAAAGTGATCCTTATTGGCCAATGGAACTACAGTATTTTGTCCTGTACATGTACCAACATAGTATTCAACTCGAAGAGAGGAAGAAGCCTGAGTTGGAGCCCAATCAGAAAGAATGACTGAAACTTCTTCAACTGAAAGAGCCAAGCAACTGGGTTGGGCGCAAGAGATCAAGGGCCTGGGATTTAGCTCAGTGGTTTTGCCGCCTGCTGCGCAAGCGCAAGAACCCAAGTTCAATCCCTGGTACCAAAAAAAAAAAAAGAGAGAGATCAAATACAGGGTGTCTAGTAAGGTTGTATAGCAGGAGAGAATAAAAGCAACAGAAATGGCAGACTGATGATCTACGACCTAATTTTTTTTTTTTTTTTGGTACCAGGGATCAAACTTGGGACCTTGTGCTTTTGAGGCAGTCCCTGGAACCACTGAGCTAAATCCCCAGCCCTCTGTGACCTAATCTTTGTTGACAAGTATATTTTGTTTGGCCTCTAGCATTTTTCTTATAAAAATGGAAATTTTCATATAAAACTCTGGATTTCTGGCTTCTGTTGAAAAAAAATTCCAACCATTTTAGCTCTAATTCAGACCCTCAAACACTAGATAAGTGTGAGTACTATCAGTTTCAAATGAAAGTTTTCCTTTGTTAGGCTCCCATCATATTTGTTTTCTAATTAAAAATAATTATTGAATGCTTACTAAATTTAAAGCAGTGTACAATTTGTTAATAGAAGAATATAAATAAGGACAAAATCTCCTACCTTCAAGGAGCTTACAATTGCAATATATGTGTACAGAATGTAGGTGTAGGGTCAATACATAAAGAACTAAATATAATCTAAAGTGAAATGGAAGAAGTGGTTGCCAAATTTAGAAAAAAAAATAGGATACCCAATTAAATTTGAATTTCATATAAATGTCAAACAGATTTTTAGTATAAAAATGCCCCCAATATTGTACAGGACTTATATTTTACTTGGCAACTAAAAGTAACTTTAATCCAATTTCTAAAGAAGAGCAGTGCTATAAAAGTTCTTCATTTAGGTGGAGGAGATTGAGGAAAGCTCTTGGGGAGTGGTAGTGTCTGCTTTAAACTTTGGAGCCTGATAAACTCTACATGACAGGCCATATCATTCTCTGTAATATGTCACAATAGTAAACTTCTGAATTTTTCATTGAATCAAAATATTCATGAGCTACCATTTAGAATGTTGAAAATATTTTTGGTCTTCATGAATTCTTTCCATAGATTGCAAAGCCAAAAATGATGTGTACAATTATCAAATACTTTTAAGTCTTACAGGGCAAGGTATTATGCCATACATAATATTTTTTTAAAGAAAAGAAAAGCTGGGCTGCGGATTTAGCTCAGTGGTTCCGGCGCCTGCCTCTCAAGCGCAAGGTCCTGAGTTCGATCCCCGGTACCAAAAAAAAAAAGAAAAACTGGGCTGGGAATTTAGCTCAGTGGTTCCGGCGCCTGCCTCAGAAGTGCAAGGTCCTGAGTTCGATCCCCGGTACCAAAAAAAAGAAAAAGAAAAGCAAGTAAGAAATGCCTTTTAACTATAATATATAATTTATTACCTCTGATGTCATCCATATGTCACAACCATCATTGTCATCCAGCGTATCAGGCATAAAAGGAATCAGAGATACGAATCGAGCAATGAGGTCCTACAATAATATTAATATTCATTGAGTATATACATCACTGAGCAGTATTTTACAATCATTATTCCATCTAGCATGTACTACAAGCTTATCAAGTAGACACTATTATTATTCTAGTTTTATAGAAGCAGCAGGAAGCTTAGAACAATAGAATAACTTGCACATGATCACATGGCTAAGGTAATATTTGGAATCTGTGAGGGCTAAGCCCACAGCTAGCTTTGCTCCAGAGGGTATACATTAACTGTTATATTTTCTATAATAAGTTATTAACTTTAAATATTATAACAATATTTATCAACATTAAACATGTACTTTAAAGTATGGCTGTTACAAAAATTTTTAAATGTGTTGAAGAATAGCAAAGGTTGGATTTGCTTTTAGGTTCAAAAACTGTCAATTCTTTCTCTTAATATAAACTTGTTACTAGCTGCTGCATTTAGAGATAGTGGTACAGCCTGCTTTCTCATACAATAGAAGTTTTACAAAGGAAATTCCCACTAAAGTGCTGGAGACAAGGACTCAGACTAAGGTAAGAAAGGAAAAAGGAATACAAACATACAAACAATAAAGTAACATTAAAGTTCATTAACAATTTAATTAATGTCCAATAGCTGCCATTTCTACATGTGTTTTTTTTTGTTTTGTTTTGTTTTTTGAGACAGTGTCTCACTGTGTAGGCCTCGCACTTATGGTAATCCCCCTGCCTCAGCCTCCCTGAGATTACAGGAATGTGCCACCATGCCCAGTTGATTTTTTTTTTTTGAGACAAAGTCTTGCTACATAGTCCAGGATGGTCTTGAACTATGTAGCCTAGGCTGACCTCAAACTCACAGCAATCCTCCTGCCTCAGCCTCCTGAGTGCTGGGATTACAACTTTGTACCACCACCATGCCTGGCTTTCATGATCTTTTATGCTGATGACTTAATGCAATTAATATATATAACTCACAATCCTTGACAAGCAAGGAGCTAGGATTTATTATTTTAAAGATAGAAGTCTGAGAACACTGTTATCTCCTGGGACATTGAGAAGAAACTCACAACTGAAAAGCAGAGTGTAGAAAAGGCAACATAAATCGGGACTTTTGATTTTAGTTTAAAGAGTCTAGCTAGGGGAGCTTTGTAACTCACAAATAATATAAATTGTCTGAGGGCAGTCAATTGAATAGATTAAATCTACATAAATGAAAGGTATAGTAATTCTTCATAGATGATCATCAATCAGAATGAACCTGTTAAGAATAATTGTAACTTACAAGTGTTGCGTTAGAATCATGAAGAAATACATCTAGAAGTTGTTGAGGTGGATTTAATGCCTTGATATATCTCGTTACTAATGTCTGTATCCCTTCATCATTAAAAACAGTAGTTATGATTCTTCGGTTGGGAAACATTGTTTTACAATTATTTTTAAAAACCTGTGCTCTCTCCAAAACATCTACTTGATCTGAAAACTAGAATCAAATTTAAAGTATTTCAATATTGTACCATATTATTCCCACAGGAAAATACCAAGAATCAATGTCTATTTTTGCCAGATTTAAAATTATTACTGATTTTTAAAATAGTTTATACTCTTCTGATGACATATCTAAAAGTAATTCGGTGTAAAAACCTACCTTGTCTAGTTTTGAATTATAGGTAACATACGGTATCTGTGGTTCAATGGTAGCAAAAATATTTATGAAGGTACATTCTCTTAAATTCTGTCCATTGTAATCTTCTTTTGGAGATAAATAATTCTTACTCCAAGTATATCCAAGCAAAACTGGTGGAATATTTACTTGAAATGTTCCACTAATCTGAAAGAATGTATCATGCATGAAGGGAAGGAGGAAGTGAATTACAATAATAACAACTAATGGTTAATTGAGCACTTACTATGTGCAAGGAACTGTGGCAAGTGCTTAACACAGATTGTATCATTCAATGGAATAAATACTGCCCTTATCTCCCTTTATCTCTGTGGCTCAGAGAGTTGAAGCAATTTGTGCAAGATCAAGGAAACAATGAGTAGTGGAGCCAGGATTACAATCCAGGTTTATCTGCCTTTGAAATCCATATTCTTTTTTTTTTCCATTTAAAATTTTATTGGTTCAGTTTAGATTTACATAATGATCACATTCAACATAGGAAATTTGTACCTTATGTGATGTATCTTGATTCCTTTTTCCCCTTTCTCCTGCACTCCCTTCAGCCCCTCTTCCCCTTCCTTATTGACAAAAGCTCTGTTTCCAGTTTTTTCTTCTTTTCTCATTTTTTCTTTTTCCTTCTTTCCTTTTCCTCCTCCCCTCTATTTCTCCCTTCCTTTTGAACAATTTTTTCTTACTTCACATTGTTTATTATATATTTTGGTCCCTATTTACATTTTCAGTCCCTTACACCAGAGAGACAGTTATATTTACATGTGAATCCAATTTATTTCACTTAAGAGTATAGCTTCAAAGTACATCCATTTAGCTATAAATGTCTCAAGTTTATCCTTCTTTATGGCTGAGTAGTACTTCCTTGTATAGAGAAATCACATCTTCTTTATCCATTCATTGGTTGATGGGCATTTGGGTTGTTTCCAAGATTTAGCTATTACAAACTGTGTTGCTATAAACATGGGTGCACTACTACATAATATACAGGCACTTCTACTTTCCTTTCCTACTTAATATTCATTCTCTCCTCCTTTCTTACCAACAGGGTTAGTTGATAACATGACAGCTGGATAGTGGCCATATCACATAAGTAAGATGCAAGAAGTCTGTCGGAGGTTTTTTCTTTTTTCTATCTTTCTTTTTTTGTTTTTGTTTATTTGTTTGTTTTTTGGATGAAACCTAGGGCCTTGAATTGAGCTACATTTCCAATATTTTCTGTGTTTTATTTTGAGACTACTGTTTTGGTCTTGCTAAGTTGCCCAAGGCGGGCTTGAACTTGAAATCCTCCAGCTTCAGCTGCCTGAGTGGCTGGGATTATAGTCGTGTCCAACTATGCCCAGCAGTCTGTTGAAGTTTTCTGAGGAACTATCTGTTTTTCTGATTTAAGCACTGCCAGTATTTGCTTAGCATTGCTACAGCACAGATATGACGCTGGAATTGCAGTGAGCATTTTGGAATTATGAGGATGAAAGCCACCTGTAAGGACAGTGGGACATAAACACAAAAGCAGCTTAGATTGGGCCGGGGATCTAGCTCCGCGGTTTCGCAGCCTGCTGCGCATGCGCAAGGACCCGAGTTTGATCCCCGACACACCCCCGCCCCCCCCAAAAAGAGCTTAGATTGTTGATGATGTCCTTGAACTGCTGGACTGGCATCTTAACTCTTTAGATAAGACAGATAAACCTTTTACCTACATCAGCCATGGCTAGTTAAGCTTTCTGTTGCACATGACCTAGTCCACATGATTCATTCCTTTTCACTCAAATGCCCTCATTTGTTTGAGAAATTCATCTCTAGGGGCTTGATTCAAAAGTTATCTCCTAAGTAAAATCTTCCCTGCTCTTGCATTTTCCTCCTCATTTTCTTGTTATCTTCCACCAAACTCTCTGAGTTCCCCCAATCTTCCTTTAGCCTAGTAAAGTGTACCTATGGTATGTTCTTACAGTACCTATCTCATGCCTCTGCTAAAGCATTTCACATTGTAGCAAAATGTTAGTTTTATTCCACATATAGTGAACTCATTGGGAGAGAAAATTCATTTCTGATTCTTCAAATCTTGAGTGGTTGGCATAGCCTCAGAGATGTCAGGTACCTTGCCTCAGGTCAATCAATAAATAGATAACAGAGCCTAAAATGGAGTTTAGGCTGGAGTTTTAATACTTTGCTGTTCATGTAGGCATATATATATATATATATATATATATATATATATATATAGTGTGTGTGTGTGTGTGTGTGGTACTGGGTATTGAATCCAGAGCCTTGCATGTGCTAGGCAAGCACTGCACTCTACCACTGAGCTACATCCTCAGCCTATGTAAGCATATTTTTACTACATAACCCAACAACAGGGATCTCTGAAGGTCTCACAGAGACCAATTCTAATCATCAGTCTCACTACTATCAATAAACAATGACGATACATTCAAGAGATGCAGATGAAAACAGCACTGAGATTCCACCTCACCCCAAAAAGAATGGCTGCTATCAAGAAATCAACAAATAAAAAATGCTGGCGGGGTTCTGGGGAGAAAGGAACCCTTCTCCATTGTTGGTGGGAGTGCAGACTGGTGCAACCACTGTGGAAGTCAGTATGGAGATACCTCAGAGAACTAGGACTAGAGGTCCCACTTGACCCAGCTATTCCCCTGCTGGGTATCTTCCCAAAAGAATTAAAAGAATCATACCACAGTGATATATGTGCACCCATGTTCATAGCGGCACAGTTTGTAAGAGCTAAAGTTTGGAAGCAGCCCAAGTGCCCATCAACTGGAAACTGGATAAAGAAAATGTGGTTTTTTAATAAAATGGAGTACTACTCAGCCATAAAGAATGAAAAACTAGAGTCATTCATAGCTGAATGGATGCACATCAAGGCCATCCTCTTAAGTGAAATAAATAGGACACATGTGTAAATAATGAATCATTTCACTACTGTGAGAAACTAATAGTGTAAACAAGGGTTAAAATGATTAAAGTGAAGAATTGATAATTTGAAATAGGAAAAAAGGTCCAAAGATGAAGGAGCAAAGGGAGGGGAAGAGGAAAGGAAAAGAGGAAAAGGAAAAACTATGAGGAAAGAAAAAAAAAAGGAAATGAAATCTATGTAAATAGGGAAGGGCAGAGGGGGTGGAGGATGCACAGGTAATGGGGGGGGAATAAGAACCAAGATATATCATGTACAGTTACAAACACCCAATGATAAATGTAAATGAACTGTATACCCAAAATGTACCGATAAAAGAATGAAAAAATAAATAAATAAATAAATAAACAACGATGATAAGCTGAAATTCCTGAGATTCATTATTAAAAAGCAACACCATTAATCAGAATGGTTCATGAATCTGGTTGACAAAACTCTTACATGCAAATATGAATGTTGCTTTAAGATGAAAGACTAGCCATTTTTTCTCTGTAAACACCCTAAAGATATAAGAAATTTGTGAGTGTCCTTGTTCTAGAGAGGTAAAAACCTTCAAACACTCCAAAGCCCTAGACCACTCTAATAAGGGATCATTTTTAACTAAATTTCCAAGCTGCCAAATATGGAATCTGATTCAAAGACAACAAAAAGTGTTTCTATTAGCCAGAAGTCAAAATTTAGAACCATTAATAGACAATCATTTTCTATTACCTCAGATTGTTGCAAAAGAGCAGAGAAAGGGAAAACAATGGAACCAAGCCAGTTCTTTCTTAGATATGAGTGACCACTACAGCTCTTTAGACAGCGATCCTATTAAAATAAATTAAAATTAAATGTATTAAAATACATTTTATATTATTTAATATCATATGAGTAGTAAAAGATGCAGTACACAATGTGTAATCACTAGTCATGTGAAGCTATTTAG
>NW_004624737.1:7334431-7355548 GCF_000247695.1 Heterocephalus glaber | reverse complement strand
AATGGGGAAAAAATAAGAACCAAGATGCATCATGTAAAGGTACAAGTTCCCAATGAGAAATGTAAATGTGTTGTATACCTAAAATGTACCAATAAAAGAATTTAAGTAATAAAAAAAAGAAAGAAAAGACATATTTTTCTCTTTTGTATGTTTAAAAATTCTAAAATTTAGATGTATATTTAAAAATTCAAAAATTTAGATGTGTAAGTTTATTGTGATAGTTTCTTCCCCTATCCCCCAAAAGCTGCTATTAAATTAGTGGTGCATTTTAATAAAGTAACAATGAAATAACAGTGAAATAAATTTAGAACATACTTTAAGGATTTTGGTTATTAAATAGATTGTTTGGATAGTACTAAGTTTTGAAGCCAAGCTAAGGACTTTTTGAAATATGGGAGATTTGTTCATTCTTAATGCCTAAAAAGAAGGGCATAATAGTGTTAGGGTGATCTGTCTCCACATATTAATTAAAAATAAAAAATTCAGATAGATTTAAAGCATCAAAATATTAACCTTATCATACAAGAAACCATATTCAAATAAAAGCCAATACCTGAAAGACTAAATCTGGAATTTCTCTATCATAGAGAGGCATTTGCTGTAGGAGGAAAATATCTAATTGACCTGCATTTCTAAGTTGCAGAAGCTGAAAACGTTTACTCTTTTTCATTTCTTCTTCAGAAACAAAGTTAAATTCATCTTGCAATTGTTCAAGGCGGAAATACCGTGGAATGTCCTGCCCTTTATGTCTCATATACTATAAACACAAAAATGTAAAGTCTTTAAATATTAATTTTTTAAAAACAAGAATTATTTCAACCCCCCCACACACACACTGTGAGATACAAGATTCACAGTACAAGTAGGAATGGAGCAATTGAATCTGTAGAGGGATAGGACCTGCAAAAATACATAATTCTACTTCCAAGGCTTTCTAACCTTTGCCAAGTTGTGACTTACACAGGAAATGAAATCTGTGTTCTATACAAAGTTAAAAGATGAGATTGTTCCTATTTGGTTTCCCTAAGAGCTGAGGAAGAATCAGTATTTCTGTACGCCTGTAACCAATTTTGCCCATCAGTTGGGAAGGTCTGGTCTAGGAAAGCTTAATTTCAGTAATCTAATTTATGAGTTGCCTTTATTTAACACATGCAAATCAGTGAATGGTAAATATAAGGAATATTGTTTGCTGCCATCAGAGAGACAAAGATTTATTAGTTGTGGTTCCATAAGGAAAGATAAGACACATGAATGAATAATTACAGTAATATGCAGAAAGAGATTAGCATCATAAGAGTTTATTTAAAAGAAAGAAAATAGCTGGGGATTTAGCTCAGTGGTTCTGGTGCCTGCCTCACAAGCACAAGGTCCCGAGTTCAATCCCCTGTACCAAAAAAAAAAAAAGAGGGCTGGGGATCTAGCTCAGTGGTTTCACTGCCTGCTGTGCAAGCGCAAGGACCCGAGTTCGATCCCCGGTATCAAAAAATAAAATTAAATTAAAAAATTAAAAACAGAAAGCAAAGAAAAAAAGAAAGAGATAGAGAAAAGGAAAGGAAAACACAAAAGGAAAGAAAAAAGTTGACAGGAAGGCCAGGAAAGAAGAGTGCATGTCTAACTGCAAACATTTATTAGACTTGCAGGGTGGATTAGAGTGCCACAATGAATGTCCTGCTAGGCAGAGGATAAATGGCATGGATAAGGGTATGAAGAAAGCAAGTGTGGGAAACATAGAGTAGTTCATTTGGCTACAAGGAATATAAGTGAGTAGATAATGAAGCCTGAGTACATCTATAAGACATCTTGACAAGTCCTTCTGGTATCTGTAGTACTTGCCTAAAAAGTAAACAGCAAATTATGAGAGAGTACAAAGGGAATGAGTTTAGGAAATAGAATATATTTACAGTACTGATATTTGCTATAACTTACCATAATAAATTCCATTAAATCAGAATATTCTGGATTATTTGGATCAATTCTGACTTCATTTGCCCATTGAAAAAGCTTCTGTGCATTAAAAAACCATGGAATTCGAGGAGTACCTCTTATACCTACATTCCTTAACAAACTAACATAGAGAAAATATTTTGTGATTTTCATGCAGTATATGGGTTAGACATCATTATACAGCCTAAAGCCTATCCAGTTGAGGTGTTTACAAATAAAATCTATCCATTCTTCATAGTGCAGTGTGTATATATACCAACTTCCCATGATCAATGTATTTATTATGTATTGCAACATATAATAAGGAGAACAAATTTAAAACCCAACAAAAAAGATATATCTTCTAGTTCTCATATTCTAACTCTATCACAGCTTTTTGATAATTATCTACTCTCCCTTAAGTGACAAAATCTTTGTAAGGATAAAGCCTATAAATATTCGTGTTTGCCATCTCCACTTTGTGGATAGCTAAACTACAGTGAATGCTTAATTACAGGTGATTATTGAATGTATTCTGTAAACCCAAAGCATAATAACTTAGTATTTTCTTTCGATAGGATATACAATACTGAATTTTAATCCAAATATTTTCTTAAGTGAATTTAGGTAAATAATACACAATACATAAACTTCAGATTGTATCTTTACAGTTGAAATATAATAGAGAGTAATGCAGTTAAGTGGGCATTATGGGCCAGGTGTGTATCTTTGGTCATATGAGACCATCTTCAAACAGTACAGCTATAAAAGATAGGCTAAGATTAGTAATATATCCTCAGATCTAACTATAGGCTAAGAGCAGAAGAAATTGAATCCTAAAGAGCAAGGATTTCTTGAGAGCCATCAATTATCCTCGTTATTTACTATCTTAATTTCTTCTATCATGTGTAATTAGAAAAATTTAGACCATATTTCTAAGATTTTTTTTTTTTTTTTTTTGGTACCGGGGATTGAACTCGGGATCTTGTGCTTGCGAGGCAGG
Organism: Heterocephalus glaber; assembly: GCF_000247695.1. Next base: position 7,352,622 of record NW_004624737.1, on the reverse strand, counting down.
TGGTGGAACCACTGAGCCAAATCCCCGGCCCTCTCAGATCTTTTTATAAAGTACTTGAGAAATGTTTCTGTCTATAAAATAAAGATTCCAGAAATACCTTTCTGACATAATCAATAATGTTTTAGCCCAAACATGGAGACATATTTTACACTGTCTCCTTTTCATTACCTCCTAATCATATATCTATGATGAATCTTTTCAAGCTACTGTTGATAAAGCCAGTATCTGGAATAGTGGGATGTAAGCAAAATTACCAAAAGATGAAGTTTGAATGGTCTTTATTTTACTTTCTATTTTGCCCTGATGGTTGAATTGTTTTGATGTCTTTGTTATAAGAGATCTCCAGGACTCCATACCCTTGACACATTATGTAATATATTTTCCTTTTCCTAAGAACAGTTTTAGCCCAGAACCCCTAGAAAACAAAGCCATAAAGGCGAGGCTTAAATGTTAATGAACAGATTATGCAGATTATAGAGAGAAATTTGTCTTTTCTTTTTTAAAGAAAGTTATAGCCATGTGTGGTGGCTCATGCCTGTAATCCCAGCACTCAGGAGGCTGAGGCAGGAGGATTGCCAATAAATTTGAGGCTAGCCTGGGCTACATAGTGAGTTTAGGGCCAGCCTGAACTACAAAGTGAGACTCTGTCTCAAAAAAAAAAGAAAAGAAAAGAAAGTTATAATAGTATTTTAACAAAGTCTCATGATTTCTGCCTTGGGTAAATAAAAATGTCAGAGCCTTGTTACACTGCCTGCCCTAGCTGATGTTATAGGTGTTCAGTTGATGACCGTGACAAAATCCACAGTAATCTGCACACTCTCTCCACAACCAAACACTAAGTGCAGAAACCTGTCTCTTGGCTCAGTATCGAAGTATTGAAGATTTTTACTTTTTAGATGATCGGAAGTAGCATTTAAATGGCATGTGAAATTCCTGAGAAATAGAACAAAATTCATAAAATTTTCCTCCCTACAAAAAGATAATGAATCATTCTTTAGTAATCAGAATGATTAGAAAACTGAAAAGCACTAGAAATAAAATCTTTGGGAGTCATAGCCTTTGCTTAAGTTAAGAGTTATGGAAAGCCTCTCTCATCATCATTGTGGCTATAATCCTAAGCATTGAAGAGAAATACAGTATTCTCTTACATATCAATACATTTACCTCTTAGTACAACGATTTAGGTAAAAAGCAAGTCAATATTCAAATAAACTAAATTGTTCCTATTGTTGCTTGGGTTTTCCTTTCTACACATATACATTTTGTGCAATGCCTGGCTGATACTACATTATTTTTCAAGCATGAAAGTTACCTGCAGTTTGCAGATCTTAATGATTGTGACATAGGTGTCAGAGGAAAGCCATTTTCATCTAAGGCCCATGATAGACAATAGCTAAGTTTTCCGGATGTTAAAAGACAAAGTTCTTTAGTTCCATTTTCCTCAAGAAGAAAAGGGACATCTGTTTATAAAAGACATTAAAAACATATGATTTGTTTAAAAAGTATGCAGTTGAAGCACACTGTAGATTCTCCCCCATACTTCCACTTATGAAGCCTTAAGAACACAAAGTAAGTTCTGTGTTGACCCCAGCTTTTATCCAAACACTCTCCCTCATTTCCTCTCTAAGATACTTCAAGGAAGACTGCTTCACACAAACTAAAAACGAAAGAGAAAAATACTGAGTGAACTATACAGAGATAAACATCTCTATTTTCCTTTTCTAATGCCTGGAAATGTCTTAACCATTCTTTCTGGGAATGGCTTCCAGCAACAAAAGACCACTGGCAGTAGAAAAACTTTTTCACTTTTCCCTGTATTCTTAAGTCTTCTGCCTCTCCTCATTTTCATTCTTAACCTCTAGAGAAGTAAACAATACTACTTAAAATTATGGATCTCCTCATGCTGTTTTTCTGCTCTGTATGGGTTCTAAGCAAATGAAATCTTTCCCTCATTCTCTATCCTTTTGGCTTCTTTCGCCTACTTTTTTTTTCTCCCTTCTTTGTTCACTTGTCCATGCTTTCTTCCTTTTCACCAGATAGGTTCAAGTTTGCAAAACACCTGCAAAGCTAAAACAAAGGAATCTTGGGGAGAAGGAGAGGAAAGACAATAGTCTCAGAGATGTTCTAACTTTAACTGCATAAAAGTAAAACCATTTGAAACACAAATGAACAGAAACATTCCTTCTTCTTTTCTCTGTCCTTTTCTTAGTACCTTCCTTCTTTATTTCCCTCCTTCCTTTTCTTTCTCCCTTCCCTACACAGTCTGAAGATGAATCCACATGTCCTAGAATACCATTAGGTTTACTGAAGGAGAGAGGCGGTAGCAGAGCAACTATCCCCACAGAAGTAGAACTTGTGTTTGGGAGAGCATGTTTTTGCCTCATGGCCTAGGAAAAGCTGAAGTGCTAACTGAATTATAAATTTCCCAAAGAACTGATTCAAGACAAAGGTGTTTGTTTTTTTTTATTTTTTGATATCGGGGATCGAACTCGGGACTTTGTGCTTGTGAGGCAGGTGGCGGAAACAATGAGCTAAATCCCCAGTCCCAAGACAAGTTTTAAACAATCTAGTTTAACATCTGAAAGGAGAATTTAATTCATTTAAAACCAAATATAAATATGGGATGTATCCCTCATGTAAATGAATCAGGGTCTTCTGAAGAAAGTTGGGGAGAGGCATTTTAAATAAACTCACTGCTTCCTACTTCTCCATCCGCAGGTATGACCAGCTTATCAGAGCTAAATTCTACATATTCCAGAACAGTTTTGCCTTTCAGCTCTGTGTTGTTAGGTAAAGGTAAATATAATTTTGCCAGTAAGCTTGTTTTTTTACTTATTTCATAAACCTAAATATAAAAAATAAAAATACATAATATACTGAAATTACACAATAGAAAAATAAACATAAGGACCCTCAATAACATACTTGTGTTCATTTTTTTAAAATGTTGGAATAAAATATAACATTTCATTCACATATTTAAGGGAAAAGTAGATAATCATATGACCTTAGAAATAGAATCCCTTTTGCTGGTTTTATAGAAAATGAACTGAATAAAAAGTTTACAATGTGCTGGGGATTTATCTCAGTGGTTTTGGTGCCTGCCTTGCAAGTGCAAGGTCCTGAGTTCAATCCCCGGTACCAAAAAAAAAACTTACAAATATGTTTTTGAGAATATAAGTACATATTGTACAATACTCAAATAACTTACTATTTTGTAGCACTTTAATCTCAGTTTTTTTAAATCTCAGTTAAATCCAATAAAAACTATAGGAAACAGATCTTTTTCTTCTCATGTTATAAATGATGAAATGGAAGCTCTTCATCAAACTATTTTAGTTTTTAAGTGATTAAAATCTGGTTGAACTCCTCAGGGAAAAGGGCAAGTCACTGGTTCACATGGAATCCAAGGATTAGTTTAATAAGCTATGGAAACTAGGGAGGAAAGAAGGTTCTACAAGAAGGAAAAAGAGGCACTGAATAGCCCCACTGAGCTTCAGCTCCTCAAGACTTTTGATTCTATGTGCTGTGCTTTCTCTAGAGTTTCATATAAATTCACTGAAAATTCAGTAGAAAAACCTTATTTTGACCTATATTGTGCTGTTAATATTTGGAGAAATGGTGATATGTTCTCTAAAAAGAAAGAAAATTAAGAGGTGGGAAGAGGGAAACTGGCCCTCTAAAGATAAGAAAGAATGCCAACAATAAGGATAAGTAACTAGTCAAGAGAGGAATAAAGAAAGTCAAAGAAGCTGATTTTTTTTTCCTGGTCATTACTTCTTTGTAAGAGTGAATTTAAGCCAACACAGCAGTCTGTTGTCAAAAGCATCCTTCATGCAGAAAGATTTGTAGGAGCTGTAGGTCAGTGAAAGAAATTTCTTATTGTACATCAGTAAACTAGATAGTTAAAAGGAGAAAATGAGCTAATAAATATATTAAAATAGTGAGTTAACATTCTGATTTTACACATAAACCCCATGAATTTGCTAAGAGTATGCAGACCCATACTCAGTGGACTGTCAGATCCAGGTTCTGAGACTTCAGACTGGAGATTAGATCCCAGAGAATGGGAAATGTACTGAAGTCAAGAATTCCACTAGGTAAGGTCTCCCACACAATACATAAAAACTAACAACACCACTGTGTGGCTGTCATGGCACATCCTGAAAATGTTCAGAATAAATGAAATGGTGATTGTAAGTGGAGTAACTAAAATATCTAAAAAAGCTCACAAGTAGGAAATTGCAAGTATGTATGGGAAAAGGCAAGCAGTTCAGTTTGGCTGAAATGAAGAATGAATAAAGTTGAGTGGTAAAAAATGAAATAGAAATTTATGTTAAAAATCTATTTAGTGAGAGCATACAGATTTATTTTGCAATTTTTGCAGCTGCTAAGGTATAATTTATTTCTAATTTCATTCCTCTTTCTCACTGTCTCTTAGCTTGTTAGAGTTGTATGATAAGTGATAGGAAGATAAAAGAACTCAAAATATGCATTTACCTATTTTGTGAGGGAGTTTTTAAAATTTCAAGTGATTATTATACCACACCTTATTTTAGAGACAATACTAGGAAAGTTCTTTTCTTTTGTTTTGTTTTTTTTTGGTACTGGGGATCAAACTAGGGGCCTTGCACTTGGGAGGCAGGCGGCAGCACCACTGAGCTAAATCCTTGGCCCCAAAATTCATATTTTTGAAGTAGAAATTTCTAAAGAAGGATAACATAAGATGACAAGAATTTAAGTAAAAATGAATAAAGCAATCGGAGATAGAATAAAGTTATTTTAGGCATTATAAAAATAATTTTGAGTTAAATTTGTAATTATAATTATCTCTATACTCCTCAAATTCTACCTTCACACACAAATCATTTTTCCCTCCTAACTTTACTTCTAGGTCTAGCTTTAAGCTTAATCAATCAGGACTTTTTGACAAAGCTCCTTAACTGTTTCTAATTTTCTACATCGTCTTATTTTCTTCTTTCTTTAATGCAGAAAGATTTGGACAGGGATCAAGGGTCTATCTTATGTTCTTTCATCTGATTCTTAAAAGGACCCAAACTGACAAAAAATGATAAAATGTTGGAACAGACTGAAGCCCCCATGTCAGGGCTAGGGAACTGTGTAGAAAATATCTAACAGTCACAATAGGTATGCAACTTATTTTACTTTAAATAATTCTCTTCCAACTCTTGTGTGAATGAAAAATAATGCTGCATATCCAAAGTTGACAGGAATTTTAACAGAAGAGAATTATTTGGAGCAGCCACAAATCAAATAATGTACTAATGATGTAAAAGACCATAAAAGAGGCAGATTATACATTTATTAATTATAAATACATTGCTAGGTGTAGAAATCTGTGATCTCTTAATGTAAAAGAAGTAACTTGTCATACAGAATAGTAGCTAACAAGAAAAAGGATTATGGCATAAAATATGAAAGCAAATAACAGCAGCATACCTCTAAGCAAATTGTTTCAGGCCAATATATTAACTGAATATTGAAAATTTGCTGAAACATGACTTTAAAATCAAACTGTAGAGGAGATATTGAAGTGCAAGAAACCTGTTTGTTGTTGTAAAATATCTTAACAAAATATTTCAGCTTCTGAAGTTTGGCTCTCCTCTTCTGTTCATGTCTATAAATTTTAAAAAAATCTTTAAATGAATCATGAAAAGCAGAACTGGTGTACAGTACTGTACTTTTCAAAATGTATCTTATGTTAAAAGGAAGGTGATCATTTAGAGGACAAATAGTGTCTTTAAGTCAAACAACAGCCGTCTATTTATGGGTAAAAGTTTCCCTTTCTCACTCAAGATGTTTTTTTAAAAAGATATATACTAAAAAATAGAAAAGGAACTAAAATCAAGTTACTAGAAATTATTCAGCCATTTATTTTACTACAGCACTTACCAACCAGATGTTTGAAAAGAGGAGAAAATTAGGGGGTTTGGGCTTGGATAGGGGAGTTTATATCAAGAATTCAAAAATATTTCCTAACTTTTATAAGACATCACACAACCCCCCCCACACACACACACTTTAAAGATATGCAATAGGTGATAGGCTTGCTATTCTCTCTCTCTCTCTCTCTCTCTCTCTCTCTCTCTCTCTCTCTCTCTCTCTCTCTCCAGGAGATTGAACTCAGGACCTTCCCACTGAGTTATTTCCTGAGCTGTTTTTTAATATTCTTATTTTGAGATAAGTCTTGCTGAGCTGCCCAGGTTGAGCTCTACCTTGCCATTCTCTTGCCTCAGCCTCCCATAGTGCTGGGCTCTTATCTTCTCAAAGATCTTTGCAAATCTCTTTAGGATTTAGGCTATATAACCACTTTCTCCAGGACAGATGGGAAAGTGTTCTTTCTTTGAACTCAAATGTCAGAGAAGCAAGCCAGGTTACACTGAGGCTTCTATGGAAATATTTGTTGGAAATAAAATGATCCCATGAATGATATGGAACTCTTAGAGTTATTCATTCATTCACCTAATCAACATTTATTATTTTTTTCAGCTGCAAGGCAACTGATCTAATTATTTAAGATTTTATTCCTCTTTCAGAAGGGAGCAAACTAGTTGGAAGATAAGCTCTAGACTGATACATGAAACCTCCTTCTACTCCCCACCCCAATCATACTATGGATCCCAGAATCTCCCTGCCCCATTATCTGCCCATCTTATTTGTCGCCTCAGAGGGTTAGGGAATATAAGCTATCTTTTCCTGTCTCCCTGTTGACCTCTTCTGACCATCTTGCCAATTACCTTCAGAGAAATATCTAGGTAAATATTGCCCACTATGCTGCTTCCTAAATGTAGTTGTAACACTGAGCTCATAAACTGATTATGAAATTTTGTTAATTCAAGATTATATTTTAAGGGAATCTTTCCTTTTTCTTCACCCTGTAGATCATTTTAAATTCTTCTCTAATCTCTGTATTCTTTTCATCTTTATCCTTGATATCAACATATTACTGTTTTCTACAGAATCCATTTTTATTATTGAATTGGATGTTTGGACTGCAATCCTATTAGATAAAATGGCTTTGAAAAGATATAAAGTATTATATATCTTTTTGCCTTAACTTCCACTTAGTTTTAGTTTAGGTTGTCCAGCATCAATATGTTCTTCCTTCTCCTTCTTCCAACTTAAATTTTATGGCTCCTGTTTTCTTACCGTCATTTTAACGATCCTTTCCTATGTGTGAACTTATTGGAAAGAGGTATAGAACAAATAAAAGATAGCTTCACTACTACACTTCTCTGGTCCGAAGGAGGATGGTGATAATTACACATTTATGTTTGTTACTCTTTATGTTCAGTTTAAGATGTAACTGCCTTGTTATGGTTTATAACCAAATGACCCCCAAGAGTCCTATGCACTTTTAGGCGGGGCTTTTTGGAAGATGGTTGTATTATGCAGTGTTATAGCTGATTAGCTGTTAGGAAATGAGACCTGCTTGGAAGAGGGAGGTCACTGGGGGAAAGACCTGATAGAGTTTATCTCCCTCCTGGGCTCTTCCTTTCACTCTCTGCTTCCTGGCTCTCATGACACGAGCAGGATTCCTTTGTGCAGGCCCTTCTTTCATGCCACATCTGCCCTGGAGCTAGTTGACTGTGGACTGAAACCTCCAAAAACATGAGCCAAAAATAAACTTCTTGTTAAATCGTGGGTGTTGAGTATTTTGTCCTAGCTACAGGGAAAGTGAGGAAGGCACAACCAACTCATTCATTTAATTAATATGAATGCTTATTGGGTACCCACTATGTTCCAGCTCTGTGCTAACTGATGCACAATCACAATATTCAAAGCTGGATTAGAAAAATGTCTTCTATAGAGTAGGGATGTTTAAAAACTGGACCTAGTTCAGTGGTTTAAATTGCCATATCCTCTTCAAGGTCAATGGTATCCATAGTCCTAGTAGATGAGAGAAATGACAGTATGTATGATGTCTGCTTTTGTATTAGTCCTAGGTATATAGTTCAAGGAAGAAGTTACAACTGGGAAGAAATGAGGTTTGTACTGTCAAAGAAGGAAATTGTCTGGAGGGCCCTCTTACTATGGAATAGTTTTTTGTTTGGTTTATAGTACAAATAACTTTTATTGGTCTGGGGTCTGTAAACTCAGTCATAGTGCTCCCCAAAAAAGCTGTATGGAATAGTTTTATGAAAACCTAGAGTCCTTTAACAAGGAAAGGTGATGGTACAATCTCTTTCTCCACTCCCGTCCTCTCCCCCTCTTCTTCTTCCTCCTTTTACTGTAACTTTATATTTTTCCTATCTATACCTGAATAAAAATTTATTGCCATCACAAAAATTTAAAAAGTGATCAATATAATAAGCTTATTACAGAAGACATGGCAAGGCAAACTGGTTTATGTCCCAGCTCAGGCACATATTAAATATGTGATCTTGGACTACTTAACCTTCCACAATACCCAGTTCCCTCATTTCTAAGATAAGGATAGTGTATGATTCCATAGAGTTATAGTGACAATCAAATATGCAAATGTAAATTAAAAGACACTTAGCAAAATGTCTGGTATATGGTATTCATCCAAGAAATCTAACATTAGTATGAAAAACAATACAATTAATAGGCAATATATAACAAAAACATAAGTCTTTAAAAATGCTTACAGTGGACACTTGGATAAGCTGGTTAATTCTGCTGTGAAATAAAGTAGCGGCCTCAGGGTAGTTGGATTTATTCTTTCAATTTCTGTTTCTTCAAGTTCAGAAGCTAAAAATGAGAGCACCTAGAGACAAAAACAAAAATATACAATTTACCATGCATATTCGTCATCTAGAACAACTATTCTTAAAAGTAAACTTTTATTTCTTATATTTGTCATTTTGTTAGGTATCTGTTACAAATATCAAGCTATCCTATTCTACTGAACAGTGAAATATTATAACCAGTGAAGATGAATTGAATGTCATTTTGTGATATAAATACCTCCTGTTTTTCTTCATTCTTAAGTACTTTTCCTTCAGTTTTCTTCTTGGTCTCAGAAATGTCTTCTGACATTTGTGCTTGTTCTTCTTGCTCATCACATTTATTCATATTAATCCTAATTAGTAATAAATAGAATTATTTAAAGCAGAAATGCAAGTATTTGAGACTTGTGGGAGGTCTTGCCAAAATAGACACACATGCAAACACACATCTATACACATACAAAATCAATCTTTTACAACAATTTATTTTATATCCTAAGGAAGTTATCAATATGGTAACACTTGACAAGAAGAGTTTCCTGCCAAAATGAGAAGATGGGGCTATATTCTCAACTTCCTGCTAGCCCATTTCTGCCACTGTTACTTTGTAAAACTTGCTTAAGCTAAGATTACCACAAACCTCCATGTCAGAAAATCAAATGAACATTTTTAGTCCTGAACTTAATTAGTATTTCAGAAGCATTAAGCAGTGTTAACAACTTTCCCTTACTTAAAACACAGTGCTGTCTTTTGTTTGCTTCTGTGGTGAAAGGCTCTATCCCAGTGACGGTGAACCTTTTAGAGACCGAGTGCCCAAACTGCAATCCAAAACCCACTTATTTATCACAAAGTGCCAACACTGCAAATTAACCTGAATACTGAAGTTTTAATTTAGAAAAAACGTATGCATTAACATCTTTTATCTTAAAAGAAATATACAATAACAAAGCTTTCAATGATACAAAAGCTTTTTATTGAAAGGTAAAAGTTTGCATTTGGCATGCTTTTTTACAATTACTGTGATCTTTGCTGTTGCATGCATGCTAATAATTTGTCAACCCCTTGGGGCAACTTCTGCCATAGGTTTACCACCACTGTTCTAACCAGTGTTTCCTCTGATTTATTCTCCTTTTCCAAGCCATTCAATACAGCTTCTCAAGTTGCAGTCCTTGAGTTTCTTCTCATCTCATTTTTACCTTCTCTCCAAGTAATTTCTGTACACCTATGGCTTCAGTTACAATTACTAAGCTACAGACTTTATTTTATTTTTTTTTAACTTTTATTTCTAGCACAGACCATACATCCCAGCTGCCCACTCAGCTGCTTTACTTGGGAAAATCTTAAAAGGCATACATATCAAATTCAATATCCCTCAAAATAAATATATGAAGGAAAAATAACCTGAGGTCAATGTGTAGGCATCAAGCCTTTGCATCATAAATGCAGCCTTTTCTTGAAGGTTGGCTACAAGTTTATTCAGTTAAGGTTCAAAAGGACCAGGCTTGTTGTTAGGTCAAAAGTAATAAACTTGGCCAGGAAACAGAGTTTCCAGAATCATCTTCAAATATAGTGCTTTTCTAGTATCAGAATACTTGAATGGCTAAAACAAAATGCTCCAACTAAGGATCAGCAGGCTAATCCTGCTGGTGCCAATCTAGTCACTGCCATTGTATTTAGTTCAGAGGTATCCAGCAAAAAGCTGGAGAGATGAATAATTAAATGTCAGGATGAACAAATATGAAGGGTCTCATGTGAGATTGGCGTTCAGAATAATGGGAGCAAGTTTTTTTTTGGTACCGGGGATCAAACTCAGGACCTTGCACTTGCAAGGCAGGCGTTCGAACCACTAAGCTAAGTCCCTGGCCCTAAGGAACAAGTTTTGGTAGTGAGTAGATAATATGGATCCAGAACTACTATTCTGAGTAACCTTATGATATCTGTGGGTCTTCTTTGTTGCTCAGAAGTTCATGACACATGGGTGTGACAAACTGGTTTAAAAGATTAGAGGCAAGTCATCAAGTTTACATTAATTTTGAAGTATACAAATCATGCTTGTCTTAGGTACAAACTGTTAGAAGCACTTCTAAACCAGTTCTACCTATAATCTCAGCACTTCAGGAGGTTGAGGCAGGACTCCAAGCTTAAGCCCAGTCTGTGCAATTTAGTGAGACCTGTTTCTAATTTTAAAAGGGGGATGGGGCTGAGGAGATAGTTCAGTTTGAAGGCCCTGAGTTCGATTGCCAGTACCACAGCAAGCAAAATCTCCTGTAGCAGAAAAAATAAAAAATCAATAAAAGAAACATCTCTTAATTGCCTGAAATTACACTACAAGTTTGCAGTTTTGAAAAAAAATAGACTCAGGATAATGGGTTGTAAGGAGAGAACTAGTTATCTCACTTTGAGTTCACAAGCAAATTAAGTAATTAATAAATTTGGTTTTGTGTATAATTATTTTTTCCAGTACATATGTTTTTACAACTTCATCCAATTACCTAAAATATGCTTCACCTTGGAGTATGGTCGTTAGATCTACGTTTATTAAAAAATGCCAAAGTGTTTCCAAGGTGACTATATTATTTTACATTCCCACTAAATATAAATGAAAGGGTCTTTGGCTCAGGATCTTTGACAACAGTTGTTAATATCTTTTAGGCATTCAATCAGGTGTGTGTAGTATTTCATTCTGATTTTAATTTGCATTTCTCTATTGATATGACATGATGTCACGAGAAAGAACTTTTCTGTGTTCATTTGCCATCCCTATACCTTCTTTAGTAAAGTGTTTGTTCAAAGCCTTTGTCCATTTTTAAATTGGCTTGTCTTCTTAAATTGTAAGGATTATTCAAAATATAAGTCCTTTGTTGACCACATAGTTGTGTAGATTCTAGATCTTTTTCCCAGTCACTATGATCTTCCATTATTCATGAGCAGTTCCTTAAGAGACAAATAAGAGCAAGTAAAGCAGCTTCTTACCTCTGAAATTGTAACTTTATTGTAGTGCTTGTAAAACCTTGCTGTTTTCGAAGAGACTTTATCTGTTTCCAAGTCTGTAACATGCTATGTAGCAGGGAGAGGTCCTTTTCCCTTTCTAAGTTATATAGTTGTTTTGTATTTCTGTAACAATAATGGCAAAATCAAAAATATGCCTGTTGGTTAGAACCATAAGTTATTAAAAATGGTCTGGAAGAATATTTTAGAGTAATTCTTCTGAATATGTAGCAGTTTAGTTAATTTTTGACTAGTACTTTACTATATATGAAAAAGAGAGTGCAAACCAACATAGTACATGCCTTTCTGTTGCTTTTGCTTGCTTTGGTACAGTTTGAAACATTCACAACTTTTATTTTGCCACCGAGTAAGTTCTATGTGGGTGGCTCCAAAGCCACCACAGTGGGATTGGTTCCAATTTAGGATGTCAGAATCTCAAGGGAACTTGAAAGGAACTAGAGGAGGGGCTTGCAACAAGGAGAAAAGGTAAAACAACAATGCCTCCATCTCATTGCACCTCAGTAATGAGAAGTAGTAATCAGTGATAATCAGCATAGACCCCCAATATTTGGACAGTAAGGTCTTTTTCTGTCTTCCCAGAAATATATCCTATTTGTAGGTATTTTCAAACTTGCATTTTATTTTTAACTCATATTAAACAAAGTTATATTATTTTATGTATTTGATAATTCCATTTTCTTACTTAAGCCTTTGCTTGTATGTCTCTTTGATTATTTGTGCTCCTTCTTCCTCCTGGTATTTTTGTGTATTTGTAACAGAAGAGGCTATAAATATTTTACTATAAGGACGTGTTCCTTAGAATATCATATCTATGAGTGATCCCTGAGCTAGGACTAAAATTATGTTCTTCCAGAAAGAGTATATATTTGGTTTTCCAGTTTGTAATCACTACCAATCTGGGACTATATTTAATTAAATTCTAAATCTGAGCTGGGTATGGTAGCTCATGCCAATAATTCCAGCTACTTGGGAGGTTAAGGCATGAGAATAGTAAGCTTGAGGCTAGCCTGGGCAACTTCATGTGACTCTGTCTCAATGGGGATGTAGCTCTGTGTGAAGGCCCTGGGTTCAGTCATCAGTATCACAAAAAGTTAAATGAACAGGGCCTGGGATTTAGTTCAGTGGTTCCACTGAGTGCCTCACAAGCGCAAGTTTCTGAGTTCAATCCCCGGTACCAAAAAAGAAAAAAAGTTAAATGAACAAATGAATGAATAAATAGATAGATAAAGGGCTGGGCGTATAGGTCAGTGGTAGAATGCCACAAGTTCAATCCTCAATATCACCAACAATGTTAAAAGAAAGAAGGAAAGAAAGAAAGAAAGAGAGAGAGAGAAAGAAAGAAAGAAAGAAAGAAATCTAATTCAAGTCATAATTCTGAGTTGTTAGGTTTCTGATTATGAATTTTCAAAAGAAAAATTTCCCTCTTTTCTTAGTGTCAAGGTCAAAGATAAGTCTCTGTCATCCTCTTTTAATTCCTTTTTAATATTTAATGCCTATTACATAGTAATCTTTATTAAACTTCCCAAGTAGTCTAAACTTGCTTTATCTTTTGCCTTTAGCACTCTATTAAGCCACTTGAATGATAGCTGAAGTTTACTAGGGAAGCAAATATCCTCAGTGTAAAAGATGGTTTTGTCTCTGATTTACTAGGATTTTTCCTTTCACTTTGTTTTTGGCTTCTGCAGATTCCTTATGTTCTTGCCATCTCAGCAATTTGTTTATAAAGATAATTATGTATTTCACCTGACATTTTAGTTGTTTACCCTAGTAGTGCTATTCAGGAAATCTAGGCTACCATACTTCTAGAGACAGGAGCGTATTTTCATTTAATTCATTCGGTAAACAATAATTCAGTACTTATTATGTCCCAGGCATTGTGCTGGCAAAGTGTGAGTAAAGAGGTGAAAAGACATGCTCTATGGATTCAAGAAGCTTATAGACACATAAATTAATCAATGTAATAAAGTGTTATAGATGTTGTATTAGAAATCCACACAACATAGAGTTTGTTCATAAATAACAGGATGGTAGCCAATAATAGTGAAAGACTTCAAAAGAATATAGGTACTCATAGAGAATGGTATTCATTTCAAATCAATAAATACATAATAGATATTTATTACATGGCATGAGTTGTTTTAAGTGCTGGCAACTACTATCTCAGTGAAGAAGGATACAGAGTAAGTACTTACAAATGTGATGAGAATTACGAAAAGGGTAATACAAAGTGCCATGGGGATAGATAGACAGATAGATAGAATTTAATCTAATCTAATGGATAAGTAAAAGCATCCCTGAAAAAGTGACATAAAATTGAAATAAATTTTATATGTTGACTAAGTATTAGACTGAAAAAATGAAAGAACGTTCTAGAAGCAAAAGACATTAAAACACAATATAGAGGTATTAAGATGGTCTAGTTAGGACACTGACTATAAATTTCCAAGGCACAGGGACCCTAACATGAAGTTGGAGAGGTAGGGAGTGAGATTATGTAAGGAATTATAGATTATGCTAATGCTATTGAATTTTATTTTGAAACTAATGAGGTTTTATTTACTAAGCAAACTCACTCTGGTTTAAGTATGGAGTGGAGTTTAAAGAGAGATATTTTAGACTAAGTAGTCCACTGGAAGATAAGTGCTTGAAGTAAGTAGAATTGGTGGGAATGGTGAAAAGGCCAAGGACAGGATGGAAAAGAAATTTTAAAAAGTAAAAAGTAAAAGAATGTGGCGAGATGAAGATTGAGAGAAGCAGCAAAAAGAGGAGTCATAAATGACTTGAAAATTTCTTTCCTGGGTATTAGGTAATTGTGGGTACCCAATACCTAATAGACAGTCATAAAAGGTTAAGTACACCTGTATCATTTCTTGTTTTTCATGTGCACATACTTCCCTAATACAAACATTGTTTTTCAAATGTCCAAAATCTACCCTTTGCAGCATTTCTACATCACAAACTGAAATTTCCTGAATCAAAATTTATTACGTTTTAATTTTTCTGTTTTAATAAATCTGATTACCTAGTCAGTACCCCACCCCCCACAGTGGACCCCTATCTACTAGTATTGGACTCATCTAAAGCCAACTTTCTCTTTTTGTTGCATCAAAGTTTACTTGTTCTGTGTTCATTATGTCAATGGCTATTCTTTGCCTTCAATTTTAGTTAATATAAATAACAGCAGTTTATTGTGTTGTAAATACTGATGCATTCTTTTCATTTATTCAGCTAGTATTTATTGAGTACTCATCTTATGCCAGGCCTTGTTTAGGGATATGCTAACCTTATCAAGTAATATCTGCATTTTAAAAGGTTGCTATAGGAAACAATCATTTAAATTATTTGTTGTCTCTTGTGGTTAAGGGTCTGTAGAATCATGTCAGGTCATGGGCAGGGAGACAGGAATTTTCTGTACCTATCAAATCACTCATATATATATATATTTTTTTTGTAATGGAGATCGAACTCAGGACCTTGCACTTGCAAGGCAGGTGTGATACCACTGAGATAAATCCCCAGCCCTCTAACATATATATATTTGTGCACAATTAAACTACCTACCAAATAAATTATCTTCCAAATGAGCTTTCTTACTTTTGAAATTCCTTGACAATTATTATGCTCCATTTTGTAGTTATTTTTCCAGTTGTTTCATACTCTGATAAATTCTCTCAACTAGTTTATAAACCAGTGTTTCTTAACTTGGAAACCATGTATATTTTAGATAGGAGACCTTAAATTCATTTATTTATAGAGTCATATCTTTGGATTGAATTAATGTACCTTGTACATATGTAAATATGCAGTAATTTTTTTTTTTGAGACAAGATCTCACTGTGCAGTTCAGGCTGGGCTTGAACTCACTATGTAGCCTAGGCTGGCCTCAAACTCATGGCAATCCTCCTGTCTCAGACTCCTGAAAGCTGGGATTACAGGAGTGAGTCACCACGTCCAGCTCTAATTTTCAAATATATACAAACACTTGAGATTAATATCATTCAAGTCAATTTAGAAATACTGTTGGTAAACTCAGTAATTTTCTTCAACAAGTACTTTTAGAAAACATTAAAAAAATCAGTGGATATTAAAACTACAACTTCTTTCTCACGGCACTTCTGTGAAATACTTTTACACAAACATAAGCCTTTAAAATATACTGTAACCACTTCTGTAATTTCCTAAAGATTAGGGATCTTGTATGTCTCTTATTTTAATCTTCTATAACAAAATACAGTCCTTTATCTAAAAAAAGTTAATAAATGTTTGATAAATACGTGAATGATTCAAACCCTACCTTATCTGCCAATAATAATCTTGTAAAGACTTTTTGATAAGCTGGGTAATTTCAAAGTTTTCGCTCACTGATTTGGTAGCATTTGTCAATGTTTTCAGCTATAACAAAAAAAAGAGCTCTTTGGTATATTACATTCACCTGTAAGCATAACTACAATTCATCTGTAGGCCTAAGCACAAATGTAGAACTCTGTTGTGTATGACTGTTTTGTCTTTCAAAATATATTTTCCTATAAGCAGTTTGGAAATACATCACTCTAAGCTCTTCTTGCCTTGACGGTTGGCATTGAGAAGTCTGCTGTGATTCTGATGGGCTTTCCTTTGTATGTGATTTGTTTCTTTTCTCTAACTGCTTGTAGAACTTTGTTCTTCTGTTGGGTTTCTGGAATCCTAAGTATTATATGCCTATGTGTAGATTTTTTTTGATCAAGGCTATTTGGAGTCCTATATGCCTCACTTATCTGTATGTCAAGTTCTTTCCCCCTCCTTGGGAAGTTTTCTACCATCACTTCTGTGAACAGTTTTTTTTATGTCATCTGCACTCTCTCCTCTTTCTTCATTGACTCCAATCAGTCTTATGTTATTCTTCTTTGCATCATCTAGCAGCTGTTGGATTGATTTCTCGTGTTCCCTTACAATTTTAAAGCAATTTTTCTTTTCCTGGTCACTAATTGCAATCTTTTCTTCTATATCTGAAATTCTATCCTCACATTGGTTCATTCTGCTGCACAGACTTTTGATGGAGTTTTTAATCTCCTGGAAATCTGTTTGCATCTGTTTTATGGATTCCATTTGTTTCCTATGTTGGGATCCCATCATGTTCCTCAGATCCTTTATTTTTTTTATTTGTGTCCTCTCTAGATTTATTAATCATGTCTTGCACCATGAGTACAATCTTTGCTGTTATCTGAGTAATTATTTCTGATTTCATTTTTCCCAGATCCTCTTTTGTTGCCAGTTCAGAGAGTCCAGGTGGTGGAGTATCAGATTGTTCCATCTTGTTTCCCTTTGGGGTTGCTGTAGGTGAGCCAGAAGTCCGTTTTTGTGGCTTATTTACATGTCTTCTCATTTCCACGGGGGGGGGGGTGCTTCTGGTGCCCGCGCGGCTCACCTTCTCTGCCCCAGTCACATGGGATGGCTGCGGGGGAGCTTCCTTTTGGGTGCTGGGACTGGCTCAGCGTCTCAGCCCTAGGAGCCCCTATAAGCAGTTTGGAGCAGAACTGAGAAAACCCTGAATATCTACTCAAGCAATAAACATCATACTTTGAACATACAAGTCAATTAATTCATCAGTTTATAAAAGAAATGCCATTAGATCAGATGGCAGATTGAGCAGAGGTATGCACTTTATCTTCCACTTAAAACCTCATAGTAAGAGAAAACATATGTGTCTTTATCCATAAAGATATTGCCATTATCACATCCATATTTATATACCTGTATTGATAACCTACATGTATGTCTCTACATGAAAGTGTAACACACATCATAGGAAAATAAGAAAAAATAAAATCAAGAAAGAAAGTATATTGCAGAAGGTATTAAACAGTTATCTTAAACACACTTTCTCAGATAAAACTGAAGGAAACTACACCCTAAACTTCTTGGAGGAGAAACCTGTCACAGGGGTGACTACAGTGAACTGATACCAACTCTTCCACTGGAAGACATAAAAGACCCAAACAAATAGGAATACACTATAAGGAAACCCAATTTTTATAATAACAAAATTTCTTTCAAAATTAATGCAACAATGGAATCCAACCACAATAAATTGGTATTAGAGTTTTTAAAATAGAGAGTTACAAGTGAATTCTAAGGTTTGCATGGAACATCAAATCCATTAAGAGTATCCAAAATACTCTAGAAAAGGCAATTGTACTACTATATATCATGATTTAATAATTAAATATGGTAATGAAAACAAGGTTGAACTAGACCAGCGTATCTATAGAATAAATAATTCTTAAACCTATATAAATATGATGTGCAGCTGGCTTATTCTAAAGGCAGTATTTTAAATATAGAAATTATGTTGTTCGGCTATTTGACTAATCTCTTAGGGGAAAATTGATTTGGAACCCAACTTCCTCCAAGACACAGCTATAAATTCTACATAGAAGAAAAGGCTAGAAATTACACACACACACACACACACACACACACACACACACA
>NW_004624737.1:7310418-7328328 GCF_000247695.1 Heterocephalus glaber | reverse complement strand
TTTGGTACCAGGGATCAAACTCGGGACCTTCCACTTTCTTTTTTTTTTTGGTACCGGGGATCAATTGTGCTTGCATAGCAGGCATTGAAACCACTGAGCTAAATCCCCAGCCCTATGGGACCTTCCACTTTCAAGGCAGCCGGCGGCACCACTGAGCTAAATCCCTGGCCCAAGACTTTAAGATTACTTTTACATACTTATTGGATAAGTGAAATCTACCAAAATACCTTGTCAGAGAGAACACTAGTTAACAAAATGCTCATGGATCCATAACCCAGCAGAGTCTAAATGACATGTGTAGGTTTGTCAAATTGATTAGTCCTTCAGGATTTATAATGTCATTAGATGACAATATGGATTGCTTATCTCAGAACAAGACTGTTCAATTCAAGACCTCCAATATTTTTTTATCAAAATACTCTATTACAAAACTTTAAAAAAGGACATAGCTCTTTTAGGTCATCAAACAACAATATTACTGATCAGTAAATAATGCATATGTGATAAAAATACTGCAGGAGTTTTGAGGCTGTCTCCCCAGCAAGTCAACTCTCATAGGTTTTTTTTTTCCAGATAAACTCAATTGACTGCTCTAACTGGTTAAGAATACCAAGGGAAGATGTTCTATAATAACTTGCTGTATCCTAAGAACTTTTTTTCTTTCATATTAAATATTTAGCTCTGAAATACAACAAAGTCCATTCTCACCTTTTCATAAAGTAGCTGTGGTAAATTCTGTTGCTGCCTGTCCTGAAAATATTCATAAAGTTGCACCAGTCTAGCACATAATACTTGTTCTTGATTGAATAGAGGATGATGGCTAAATTGCAAGCCAATAATGTTGAGATCTAATTGGTACATTTCCCTTTGACCTTCCATTTTGTTCCTAAAAGAACTCCCAATGTCAGATTTTATTGCCTTTTAAAGAAAAATATGGACAATGTTAATTTGATTCTATCTTTAAAAAAATTACAAGTAACTTTCCCTTATAAAAGTAACATATAAATTGTAGAACAGTAATACAGTAAAGAAAAAACAATAATTTGATCTTCAAAAATTGATTACAACCTTTAATTTCATAAAACAAATTTGTATTACAGCATTTTAGCCATCTTGCTATAAATTGTTGTCATCTACTTTACTCTTCTTGTTTACTGGTAGAAGTTGGACTTTTGAATTATGGGACCGAAAATAAATTCTTATAGAAATATTATGACAAATGTAACAGGTTTTGGGTCGAGTTTGGTTACATGATGGTATAATTATCATTTGTGGGCCAGAATTAAATAGTAATGATTTAGCAAAGCATTGTTTCTAAATGAATATATTGATAATCATCTAGAAAATTCCTAGAAAGCACCTGAGTCATCTAAGCAAATTCTGCCTAAGGAAATTGTTTCTTTTTGTTCATGAGACAGTTATGGTTTAGATCAAGAATGTCCCCCCAAAGTCTTATGTGTTCAGAGGTGGGGATTTGGGAAGGTAACTGGATTATGGAGGCACTATATTCATCAGTGGATTAATCCACTGATACAGTTGTAGCTGAATGTGCTGTTAGAAAGTGGGGCCTTGGGCTGGGGATTTAGCTCAGTGGTTCCACCACCTGACTTGGAAGGGCAAGGTCCTGAGTTCGATTCCCAGTACAAAAGAAACACAAACAAACAAACAAAAAAAGGAAACTGGGGCCTGGTAAGAAGAGGCATGTCACTGGGTACGGGGTGACCTGGATAACAACAATGAATCAAAGACCAAACAAAGGTCTCTAAACATGTAAATCTTAATGAAATTTTATTTTTGTACACCATAATAGCTATGATTTAAAAAGACAGACAATACAAAGTAGTAGCAAGAAATCAAGCACCTGGAACTCTCTCACACTCACACTGTGTATAATTTCCTACAACAACTTTTAGAAACCTATTTGGCGTTATATATTAAAATTGAACACATACAAACCTATAAGCAGAATTTCTACTCTGATATTCTCTCTCTCTCTCTGTCTCTCTGTATACATCTATATATACATATTTATTTATGTAAAATAGGCAAAATTAACAGGTAAGAGTATTCTATAGTGGCAGAAGTTATAATAGTATTTACCCTGAATACCATTAATTCATTCATTATTTTTTCAAAATTAGGATCTGCTTTAATGTTGCATTCTTTTTTCACTACATATTTATTTTGACCATTTCTCCATGTTATTAACTATTCCTCAAAAGTAATCTCAAGAGCTGCATAATATTTCATCATAGTTTATTTGTTCTATTACTAAACTCACTATATTTAAAGGGTAAAATTAAACCACAAAAATTTGTTATAATTGATATTATAAGAATTCCAGCCATAATTACAAACAAGCTGATATTAGTTACCTTCCTGTATATGGTCTTTAGTGCTGGATTTAAGGATTCCTTGCTTATGTTTAGTCTGAAATTCCATGACTGTCTAATAGGTGAAGGTAATGACATTATTTCTCCACTCTCTTCAAACCAACTCTGTCCCTATTAAAAATATTTAATAAATATAGTAATTAAATATTTCCTTAAAAATAAATGTTATGTAGTATCCATACGTAGTATAACTTGTCAACTAGTGCACTTGCCTCACTTAGTTTAAGCAGGCGATTTTCCATTTTATTACAGGTCTTTTTATATGTTTCTGGCTTTTTCTGAATATAGAGTCCTTCATCTTCTAAAATGCGAGGCATCATACCTTTTGGCAGTTTATACTGGTTGGCCACTTAATAATAAAACTTAGATATTACATTAAAGACCAAAATAGAAGAATAAGGCAGAAAACTTTTAATAGTTTAAGATCAATGTTTTTTATTTATCCAGCATACAAAGAAACTATTATCATAAAATGTTTCATTAATGTCTTGAATATTTTATTAGAAAAGAACATTACCTGGGGAACTGCTTGGCATAAAAATATTTGCCTGCTCTTTTGTTAGTTTTTCTTGATCATCTTCATATTCAGCAGCTTTTACTTCAAATAAATCTCTAAAAATGACTTCTTCCATAAAATCTTTATCTTGACCCTTAGCAACATTTTCTAATTTATTACCAACTGAAAAGCATTTGGAGTGACTATCCTTTACTGATCTCTGTTGAATACCAAAAAGAAAAATAAATTTACATGTTTGTCTCCAGTGACTTCTATATGGATAAATAAAATGTACCACAACCTTACTGTGATCTGTATGTCTGAATTCTTCATTGAGATCAAGTACAAGCTGAAAGTGTGTTATAATGAAATTTCACTTAACATAGTGGGACTCATCATTATACAATATGATTTTTCTACAGCCCATCTTTGCAATTCTCCATTTAAAGACTACTGAAATAGAACTGTAATTTAAGCCTCTCCTGCCCTATGGAAAAATGTTCAAAGATATGAATTATGATACGTAAATATGAAACTCAAAGTATAAGACAGAATCTAGAGATGACAGACCATATGGTTTTAACCCTTCCTTTTTTCCATCACTCAGAACACACTGCTACCTGTTATATGAAATAGATATGCTGTTTTCTAGAAGGTATTTAAAAGCAAAAAAGCAGAAAAGACTCAACAAATAAACCTATGGCAGAGTCATTATGGTGAAATTTGGAAATATTATATATACATATGGTATAATATATATGGCAAAAATAATCTGACTATAGATATAGAAAAAGAAGTATTACTAAATATTAAAATATATTTCATATAATTAAAAGGAGTCTTTTCACAAAATAAAAGCATCTATTTTCTTTGTATGACTCATCTCATTTGAAATCTACACATACTGAAGAAGAGAGAGTGTAACTGAAAATTCCTCAATTTTCAAAAATTAAGTTAGGGTAAAAGATAAAATAAAAAGAATCAGAGGATTATTTTGAATAAAGAACCTTACATCGTCTTGACCAACTATGACAAAATTTTTAAAATGAAATAAATATAACCCAGGTTCATATCAAGTCATCATATCATCATGCCTTCTCATGCCTTTCATAAAATCAAGAAAATATTTTATATACATAAATCTTTATGATGTCTTTTACAATTCAAACAAGGTACATCACCAACATCTAGGAGCAAGATTTGGCAGATGTGCACATAGTATATCTTTTTGAAGATTCCAGTAACAGACTAACAGATGCTCTTTGCTCAGCTGGAGATCCCATACCAAGCTTCCTGTACAGCACTGCTATTGTGTGGGCCAGGGCTTTCAACCTACCTTCAGAGCCAAAATCTGCCCAAATGGTAGGCTCTGAAATTAGACCCCAGGCTCTGATTTATGTCCCTACAGGTCTCTTTTATGACCTCTATTTTTATGTGCCTTGATTTTTAGCCCAAGACAAGCTGTGACATTGACCAATATAAGACCTCTATGTCCAACTTTTTCTTATTTAGTCTAAGTTCAGATGCTACCCCAGATTACCTCCTTGATCTTCACCATGCAGTATACAGTATAGCAATACCTGTGTGACAGGGAATAATTCAGAAGGTAGATATAGATGCTTCTAAATGAGTACTGAGTGGTAAAAAACAAATACTACCCTTGTTCCATCTCACAGGAACGTGCTTATTAAACTGTGGTATGACAAAAAGAACCATTTGGAACCAATTTTGGACCTAAATCTGGTTGCCTAGATATTCTTGGAACCAGGCTCTCCCTATCTCTCAGCAGGAAGAGAGGCCACATTCAAATTCAGCCTCCCATAAAATAGGAGCTTTTCTTCCTTGTGATGGAGAGACAGTACTTTCCTATAGGCCCCAAAGTTATCAGGCAAATAGCTTTTCCAGACAACTTCTCTAAATATCTAATACAAGAATTCCTCATGCCCAAGTAGTCTGTTTGCCACTGCCCCCAATCATACTGACCTAATTTTTTTTGTTTGCCCCGGGAGAAGGAAAAGTGGTCACAACTATGGTACCTAACCCTGGCACACTTTGCCGGATGGGAGGATCAAGGACCGGACTTCTCTTATTTGACCAGAAAAGTTTATTCCTTAATCCATATCTTGGGATGCTGGGGGGTCAGGTAACTTGGAATTTAAGACCACAGGCATATTTGAAAACATCTTTTTGATATTCAAATATTCATTGAGTATCTAATGTATTCTGGAAATAAGATTAATAAATAGACAAAGGATTAGATAGTGATAAGTGTTATGAAGAAAAATAAAGGAGGAGAAAATGCTGGGTTGGGTGAGCTGTGGGCTATGATTTTAGGAACAGTTGTCAGATAAAATATCTTTAACAATGTATCATTTGAACAGAGACCCAGAGTTATCAAAGGTAGTGAGTGATAAAGCATGAAATAAGGAAAGGACTTTGTAGGCCAGTGATTACAAACCTTTTCGAGTTTTTAATGATAACAAACAGCCTGCTGCAGCACATGTGCCAAAGGTTGGCCATCACTGTTCTAGGCAGATAATAGTTTTAAAGAACAGAAGGCAAAAGAATGCTGTAAGTGAGGAGCAGAAGGAAGCCAGTGTGGTTGGAGGTAGGTTTGAGAAAAGGGGAAAGTAGAAGAAATTAATGAAGTTGGAGTGGTACTGAGGGAGCCAAGTCATGTAAAGACTTTAGCATGCATTTTAAGTGAGTCAGGAAAGCATTAAAAGGTATAAGCAAAAGAATAGTTTGTCCTAGATTTCAAAAGGATCACACTGACTACTGTGTGGCATGTAAATCAGCTGAAGGGCTACGAATACAGATTTGTTATGAACTGGATACAAGGCACCCAAGTAAAGGAGAATCTAAGGATGATATTGGGTTTGGCTGAGGAACTGGAAAAGTGGA
The DNA here is from genome assembly GCF_000247695.1 of Heterocephalus glaber. Next base: position 7,322,535 of record NW_004624737.1, on the reverse strand, counting down.
ATTGCCATTTATTAGTGATTCTGTTTATATAAAACTATGTGTATGCAAGTATGGGCATAAGCACAGAGAAAGGTATGAAAAATGATAATAGTGGTTATCTCAGGACAATAGGATATCAGATGATTTTATTTTTCTTTCTTATGGTTTTCTGCATTATGTTTTTACTTGTTCAAAATTTTAAAAGACAAAGTTTTTATTATGAAAAACAACAACAAAAAAAGAGTGAAAAGAGTAGAGCAAAGAATACAAAGAAAGGGAACAGTAGGGAGTGGAAAGTAAATAGGAGGGCAAATGGGGGCGCAAGAAGGACTTGAAAGAAGGACCTGGTTGAGAAATGTCAGAAGATAGCAGTAGGTGGGATAATTGGGAATGAATGGTTCTAAGTGGCAGAGCCCTTTAAAACACAGCCAGGCATGGTAGCGAAGACAGCCAGGCATGGTAGTTCATACCTACAATCCCAGAACTTGGGAAGCCGAGGGAGGAGGATCAATATGAGTTTTAGGCCAGCCTGTGAATACCTAGTGAGTTCAAGGCCAGCCTGGAATACAAGACTCTGTCTCAAAAAACTTAAAACAAACAACAAAAAAATCTGTGAAGAGATTTGAAAGTACAGAGGAACTGGAAAAGTTATAAGAATAGGAGAAAACAGGAAGGCTAGTGAGATGACAAGTCAGGAGGAGATGGAGAAAGATGAGTGAGACTAACTCATGCTCGAGGAAAGGTCAGGCAACAGGGGACCAAGGAGGTGGAAAGAACTGATAGAAATCAGAAGGTTATAGGATTGGCCTTGGAGGGATAAAGATTGGGGAAACTATGAAGGGTAGTAGAGATCATTGAGAACAATGTGGGATACTTGGAGAGAAGAACAGGAAAAGAAAAGGAATACACAGGCTTTAGAGCAGCCAGCCTATACTCCCCAGCTCTATCAATGATCAACCATCTGTGTCTAAGTTTCCTCACCTTTAGAATAAAGATAATAATGCCTGACTCATAGGATTGTTATAAGGATTTGAATGACCCAGTTAATTTTGAAAACTTAGTATATCATTGGCACCCAATAAAATGTTCAATAAATGTTTGGTATTATTATGAACAGCTCCTCAAGTCAAAGAGGAGAAGAAGGTGTAAATAAAATTTCATCTCCCGTCAAATATTACATTCTATGCCTTTAATAAAGAGTTGTTTTCTTGAGAGTGAGGATGCAGGAGAGAAAGGAACAAATCCAACCTGTTCTGATGACTGGCCCAACTCTGAGCCTTCTTCACCACTCAGAATGAAAAATGAAAGACCTTCATCCATCAAGACTTCAGTCTGGGGGTTAAATGACAGTAAATCAGTGCTTAGTGTTTAAATGAACATTTTTTTCTTCCTATAAGTGAAGAAACACTTTTCAGTAATATGGTAAACTGTTATTTAAAAAAGGAAGAGGAGGAGCAAGTTATTTTTACCAAGTTATATTTAGCTTTGAGTCTGTTTAGTTCGTGAGATTTAAAAAAAATTCTTTTAATGTTTTGGTAACTGCAATATAACTAGAATAAAGCAAAGCCAAAATCTCCATCTTCCCAAATGGTTTCCTCAGTTTTGGGGGGGGGGGGGGTACTGGGGATCAAACTTGGAAACTTGCGCTTGTGAGGCAGGCGCTGGAACCACTGAGCTAAATCCCTAGCCCCTATGATTTCCTCACTTTAATCTGAGAATTAAAAGTCTCACCTCACAGTTTGAATAAAATGCTGGCTCAAGTCAGATATTTTTTCTCTATTTTCAACTGTTCTCATATACACAAGTTTTCACAAACAGACACAAATACCATCCCATCTCACAATCTTTGGTGGAATTATGGGTAATTAAATGTCTTAAACATAGCATATTATTAGTTATAAACTTGCTGATAAATACAATTTCATTTTTTCCATGTTTTGAAAAATGGATCTTTTAAATGAAAGCCATTATGGCTTCTTTCTCACACATACATACTAAAGTGAAGTGTTTTAAGAAAGGCTTATAAGGAAACAATTCTAAAATATAAAGTAAAACTCAGTTAATAGGAATTAAAAAATTAACATCTGTAAAATACACAAGTTTATCCTATACCACTTTTGTATCTATGATTTAGCTGTCATATTAACTTTAAAAGTTATTCATCAGGGTGGGGCTATAGCTCAGTGACAGAGTGCTTGCCTGCTCAAACAAACCCTTTAAAATTTTATTATGAGTAACTTTATCTTTTAACAATATTTTATTATACATTTTTAGGATAAAAAAGAATGCCAACTAGGAATGGGGAATGACTGCAAATGAGGATGAGGGTTCCTTTTCAGAATAATAAGCCTAGAACTGGACTGTGGTATTAATTGCATGATTCTATAAGTTAACTAAAAATTATTGGATCATACACTTAAAATGGGTGATTTTTTGCTGTTTATAAAGCTTTTTTTTTTTTTTTGAGGCAGGGTCTCTCCCTTTGTAGTTCAGGCTGGCCCTGAACTCACTATGTAGCCTAGGCTGGCCTCAAACTCAGTGATCCTCCTGCCTCAGCCTCCCTAGTACTGGAATTACAGGCATGCGCCACCACGCCCGGCTAACAAAGCTGTTTTAAAAAGTTTTTTTAAAAGGTTATTTATTTTAGACCACTGACATATTTTAATATCAATTAATAGCTGAGTTGAAGACTTTTCCCCTCAACTTGAAACACAATATAAATAAATGTTTATAAAAATAAGCACAGTTGTGCTCATAAGTCTCCTGTAACAAAATTCAAGACTTTTCGGTGTTTTTCTTTCTAAAAGTGTGTATGTATATGTGTGTACATATGTGTTCTCATGAGATGTCATATATAATTATTATGACCCACTCACTTCACTTCACATTATAGGGGTGTCATGAAATAAAAGGGGAAAAAAACGGCAAAGTACTTGAAGCTTCCCAGAGTTAAGGAGCTGTATTAAGACTGAACTTTGGGGGCTGGGGATTTAGCTCAGTGGTTCTGGCACCTGCTTCACAAGCACAAGGTCCCAAGTTTGATCCCTGGTACCAAAAAAAAAAAAAAGATTGAACTTTGGAACTGGGGATGTATCTCAGAGGTATAGTACTTGTCTAGGATGTATAAGTCTCAGAATCAATCTCCATATTGAAAAAAAAAACCTCAGGCAATGGAAAAAAAGAATGAATTTCAGCTTTTTTTTTTTTTTTTTTTGATACTAGGGATTGAACCCAAGGCCTTTGCACTGAGTTACATCCTCCGCTCTTTGAGATAGAGTCTTGCTAAGTCCCTAAATTGCCCAGGCTAGTCTTGAACTTGAGATCTCCCTGCCATCTCTTCCCAGACTGCTATGATTATACATGTGTTACTCATGGCTACTTCAGCTCTTTTTTGAAAATAAAAAGTTTTTTATTCTACATTTTTCATTTAAAGTGATAAATTTGAAAACAAGAACTTTAAAAAATTACCTTAGCATTTCTTAGTTTTTCTCTTATTTTGCCTCTTAGTGTTTCTATTATGCTTTGATTTTCTTCTGCATCTAAATCAGGAAGCCAACATAATATAGAATTCATAGTACTTTCTTACAATTAAATAGCAGTAACAACAAAAGTACTTACTAGACACCTTAACTCCATTCATGTCTAGGCATCATGACAATTCTAAAAACTAAGAGATTGCTGCAAGAGAGTTTAGAATTCCCTTCTTATCTGAAATACTAATATTTATGGTGGCTTTTTGCTCTTTTTGTGGCTTCTTCACCTTCATTTGCTGTTTTTACAGTTATTGGCCAAAGTCTTTCTTTGAGTACTTGTTTTAAGTACTTAATATCCATCTTGTAAAATCAGTATGATACTTTGACTCCTATTTTGGACAATTCTTAGAGAAAATGAAACAATTCTGTGAGGTATAAAGATGGCTTCAGTTCTGTGCACTCTAAACAATGTGTTATTTTCTGCTTAACCACTGTATGATCCACTGGGTGGACTAAGAAAGAGAGGGTAAAGCCTTGTGTGCAATAAAAAAAGTATAGGACCTAATGGTCAGTTTGCCTTGTATTTTGCTTTTTCCTCTCCTTGCCTTTGAGTACTGAAAGGTTACATTGGTGAAGGGGGGGGGGGGCGTAGGCATAGATCTAAATCATGATAGGTCATGAAAATCTTTATAAGCTTAACTATAGTATTCCTTGGCAAAACTTTAAAATCACAAGGCAGCTTCTTCATACTCTATTCCCAGGCCTGAGAATGGCAGTCAGCACATAAAAGATTCTAAATAAATATTTGCTGGATTTGGACCTTCCTGAAGCAGGTTCTATATCTATAGTCTTACAATCTCAAGCACTAGTGGATTCTCCATGTTGGTAGAAAAAGAAAGACGGAGAATATGGAGCTTACTTTCACTATATGCATTGATTTTTCTATGCATTTCCTTATGTCTATCTTGTATTACCTAGAAATCATTCCTTTAAAAAGTTATGCTCTTGGCTGAATTTGTAGCATAGGAGTAATCATTTATATCTTTAAAAATAAAAACCAAGAATATCATGTGGTTTACTTATTAAAAACTTTTTGGGAGATGCTTGCCTATAATTTCTTCTACTGCAATGTTGTCTGTCTTTTTTGACATCTGCCAAAGAAGAAAAGCAGGTTAACTTGCATATTTATTTTGTCATTGAATATCTTTTCATATGCTCATCAGCCTATTGACCATCATCTCTTTTAAAATGCCAACTCATATATTTTTTCTATTTCCTTAAATTTCTTCTTTCTACTAATTTGTAAAGTTTGTCTTTATATATGGTGGATTTTTTAAATTAAGGAATTGCTTTCTCTCTCTCTCTCTCTCTGTAATAGCAGGAAGAATCTATTGTTAAAAACCAAGGGCTAATTCTTAGTGATCATGTATTATCTACTCATTCATCTTCTAGTAGAGTCAAATGAGATCAAACATATATGAAAATCCTTTGAAAATTCAGTACTATACCATTGTTACCTATTACTTGATTATTCTGTACCATCTTATAATGTTAAGCATCCTTAGAAAACTTTCCATATCTTTCCCCTCTATTCCTAAACTTGTATTCATTATATTTTCCAGTGGTCATGCTTTTGCCCTATAGAGTAAAAGTAGGCATATTTAAAGCCTTTGGAGAGTGCATGTGCTTTCGTGACTCCCCAAATTTATTTCCGGCCATGACTGTTCTTATTATAGATAGGTAAGTTTATTAGATATCTTGTTGGCAAGTAAACAGGGCCTGCCTTAAGGCACCAGTCCTCCAGGAGCCAACACAGCAAGGAACCAACATGAAGAACAATTGAGGCACATTCACTGGTTAGCATTATAAAATGGAAAAGAAGTACTACTTCCCCTAGAGAGAGATAGCAGTGATTGATATCCTAAATGGGAAATTCCCTGTATATGACTTGTCTTCCCTTTTGATCACCATTTAATCAATATTACCTGGAGGACTGTACTTGTAATCTTTTTTTCCATTAAGTTTATTAGTATATTTTAGGTATAAAATACAGTTACATTCATCATTATACCTCTTCTCCCTATATCATTCTGAGTATCAAAACTATATTTCTAGCTGCCTCCTAGTAATTCTAATTGAATATCCTACATCATTAAAAATTCAGTACATTAAAATGAATATTTTTCCAATTTAGAGCCTCAATCTTCTAAAGTAAACTATTCTAACAATGTTAATTCCTTTTTAGAGTAATATGTAGTATGAATTTAGCAAGAAATGTAATAGCAAAGATTCTTGAAATGATAACTGTGCATGCTAACCAAACTACTGTGCAGTTGGAATGGAAAGAGCAAGAAGACACATCAGCTTCATTATCACATTAATAACATGAATTCATGTCAAAAACCAAAGTAGGGTATTAACATGCTCATGATAAAAACAGTATTATAACATGAGTCCAGGATACAGAATTTCTAAAAGAACTTCAAAATCTACCAGTGGATTTTGTGCCACATTTAAAAACTAATGAATAAAGCCAGCATGAACTAAGATGTATTCTTACTTTCAACCTTCAGCATCTTCCTCAAGACAAGTAAAAATACATAATTCCACTCTTGACCAAGGAATAACACTCTTAAAGGTGTGGTGGAACATTAACCCTAGCAAGTGATTGATAAATGTCTACCTTTAATTCCCAATAATCTTGTCTACCATTCCTGGGATTATGGGCATTTTTAACTAATTCCGCATCTCCATCTAGAACACAGTGATAAAATAGTCATCTTAATCAGTTATTCTATGATTATATATGTTTCAATCACTGACTAGATGAAACTTCTTTTTGAGCAAAGCAGGGAAAGGATTGCTGGCTGACAGAGATAACATGAATAAATAATAATATTTAAGTAGGAAAATGATTAAATACTTAAATAAATTAACTCTAATGGGGCTTCATACTATTGAGAGTCCAAAAAGAGTATCATTCATCCTTATCTTCACCTATAGCTTATTTAACCTATGAATTATAAAATTTGTATGTAGAACCAAGTATATAACATTTATCAGGATTAATAAATTTACTAGGATTTTACATTTAGAATTAAGCTATTTGGTATACTCAGAATCCTTATAAAGTACTTTATAATTTACATTATAATTTGCTTACAAAAGACCCTGAAGACAAAAGCAATCTTAAGCAAAAAAAAAAAAAAAAGAAAGAAAGAACAACAACAACAACAAAGAGTTAGAAACTTCACACTCTGACTTCAAAATATACTACAAAGCTATAATCAAAATGGCAGGTTAGTGTCATAAAAACTGACACATAGATCAATGGAACAGAATAGAGAGCCCAGATATAAATCCATATATTTAACATTAATTCATTTTTACAAATTTACCAAATATACACAATGAGGAAAGAATCTCTTCTATAAATAGTGTTGGCATAACTAGATACCCACATAAGAAGAATTAAGTTAGACATTTATGTCATATTATATACAAAAATCAACTTGAAATGGATTAAATGTAAGACTTAAGTTATTATACAAAAACATAAGAGAAAAGCTCTATGACATTGATTTAGATGATGATTTTCTAGATGTGAATGCAAAAGCTCAGACAACAAAACAAAAAATAGACAAGTAGGATTGTATCAAACTAAACATCTTTTATATAACAAAGGAAGCAACCAACAAAGTGAAGAAACAACCTACAGAACTGAAAAAAAGTTTGCACAACACACATTTGATAAGTTAAAAGCCCCAATTAAATAAGGAACTAAAAAATTTCAATAATAAGCAAAGATAATTTTTTTTTGTACCGGGGATCGAACTCAGGTCCTTGCACTTGTCCAGCAGGCAGCAAAACCACTGAGCTAAATCCCTGGCCCTAGCAAAGATAATTTTTAAAATAGCCAAATCATATGAATAGGTATTTCTCAACAGGAGATATATAAATGGCCAACTAGTGAAAATGAAACAATGCTGCTGAGTACAGTGTCACTCACCTCTAATCCTAACACTTGGGAAGCTGAGGTAGGAGAATTGCTAGTTAAGAGTCCTGACTGTGCAAGTTAGCAAGACTTTCTCTCAAAATAAAAAACAATAATGGGCTGGGGATGTAGCTCAGTGTGAAGACTCTGGGTTCAATCCCCAGTAATGAAAAAAAAGAAAGAAAACAAAAACACCCTTCCACCTCACCCCCCAAACTCAGTATCACTAATCATCAGAGAAATTGTAAATCAAAACCATATTTACATATCATTTCACCCTAATTTGAATGGCTATTACCAAAAATATAGAACAAGTGTTGGAAAGGATATAGAGAGAATGCTTGCACACTGTTGGGAATCTAAAGTAGTACAGTCATAATGGAAAAGACTATGAAGTTTGATTTTAAATTAAAAATAGAACTTACATATAATCCAATAATCCTACCACTGGATGCATATATAAAAGAAAAGAAATCAGAATGTCAGAGATATTTGCATTCTCATGTTTATTGCAGCATTATTCAAAATAGCAAAGATATGGATACTATTTAGCCTTTAAGAAGAAGGAAAGTCTATCATTTGTGACAAAACAAATAAGCTTTAAGAACATTATAGTTTTCTCTCTCTCCTTTTTTACTACCATATTTGCAGTACACAATGATTGCCTTTATCATGGGGAGGTGGCATATGTACATAATACATTGTAATTTTTTTTTCATCCCCTACCACTCTCATCCCTCCCTGCTCCTTCTAACTCTTGGTCCTCTTTCCATTTATAAAAGCTCTATTTCCACTTTTTCTTCAATTCTTTTTTTTGCCATCCCCTCTCATCCTTCTCCCTCTTCTTTTATCTCTTGTTCTGCTTCCTATTTGAGAAAGATCTCCCTAATTCCTATTATCTATCTTTCATTTTACTCTTTATTTATATTATGGGTTTCTCATATAAAGAGAAATCATAGATATTTAAATTTATGTATCTGATTTATTTCACTTAATGTTATGATCTCAAGATGCATCCATTTATCTACAGATGCCTCAAGTTTATCCTTCTTTATGGTAGAGTAATACTCCACTGTGTACAAACACCTTGTTTTCTTTATCCATTCATTTGTTGTTGGGCATATAGGCTGTTTCCAAGATTTAGCTATTATAAATTGTGCTGCTATAAACACAGATATGCATGTATCACTGTAAAATGATGGCTTTAACTCTTTCAGGAAGATATCTAGGAGGGCTGAGGACATTATGTTAAGTGAAACAGCCAAGTCTTAAAAAGACAGATACTATATGATCTTACTTATAGGTGAAATCTTAAAAAGCTGAACTCATGAAAGTAGAGTAGAATGGTGGTTACCAGAGGATAGAAGGGAGTTGGGGTTAGGAGCTGGATTGGAGGGTATTAGAGATAGGTAGGAAAGATGTTGATCAAAGGAGGAAAAGCTCCTCCTATCAAAGTTCAAGAAATCTATTGTGCAACATGGTGACAAGACTTAGCAACAATTGTAACAAATATGTATTGTATTTTTGAGAACTGCCAAGAGAGTAGATTAAAAAATGTTCTCACCTCAAAGGACTGATAAATATGTAGGCTAATTCACATGTTCATTAGCTCAATTTAGCCATTCTACCATGTATACATATTGCAAAACACATTTTTGTCAAATAAATAAAATGTTTAAAATTTAAAAAACAAACAAAAGTCAAAATTTGTTCAATGTGATTAAGGACTCAAATATAAACTCATGATTTTATAAAGAATTGTAATGAATTGTTTACTTTTTCTTAAGATTTGAAAAAGCAAAAGATGTGAAAAGATATTTCTGTTCCATTGTTTGTGAGAAAAAAATGCCTGACAGAAAGTGTTGCTAGATAATTGAAATTATTTACCAAAGGATATTGTGAAGCCCATGCCCTTTGAGTGGATGAAATTATAAGATGAATTCTCCTTTTTCTGAAAGGAAGCAGGGTATGACTTCTTCAATGCTAATTCTATCCAATAATATTATGCCTAATTGTATAACAAGTTGTTTATTTCCTTGTTTAAGAATCAGAATGTTTTTCAGAGAGCACAAAAGCAACAGAATGCAAATATAAACTGTCTGCAGGAAAATATATCACTTGATAAAATGCCATAAAAAACTTATATTAAAAATTCCTATAAACTCCATTAATATTTTACCCTTTTTAAAGTATCTTCTCTTCTCTTTGAGATCTTTTTCATGATGGATTTTTTGTCTCCACTTTCTAAATAGAGAAGAATGACACATCACATTGCTGAAAGACTATTGTAATACTTGAGATAAAAGTATAGTGTTAAAAATTACTAATTTAACTAAGAACAAAGTACCCTTTATCTTTTGTTTTACAAACAAAATTTTACTTTACCATATGTTCGACAAACAAAAACTACTTTAACCTTTTCAGTTGTTAATATTTAGTATTTGTTCACTTTTAGTATATAATAGAAATTCTAGTTAATGTAATAAGATATGAAAATGTAAGAGGCATAACTTTAGAAGAAAACACCATTATTTGTGCAGTAAGGGTATTTTTTGAAAATGAATATAATTTTTATTTCAAAACTTACTTTATATGAAGGCATTTCCAACTAATCTCATATTTTAGTTGATTTTTCAAAAATTAGTTCATGTTTGCAATGCATGCAGCTTAGTTTACAATCATCTTGGGGAGTGAGTACAGGTACATAATATAGCTTTATTCTTTTTTTAAATGTTTATGGTTAACTTATTATTTTTTAAAATTAATTTTATTGTACACTTTAGATATAGAATTTAATGACATTCATCATTAGAAATTTGCACCTTTACACAATCGCTCTTCTTTATTTTTTCCACACTTCCCTGCCCTCCCTTCAACCTCTCCATCCCTCCCTATTTACAAAGACTTTGTTTCCATTTTTACATTTTCTCATATTAATTCCATTCCCTTCTTTCCTTTGTCCTACACCTCCCACTTCTCCTTTGCCAATTTCCTTCCTTTTCACATTATCTATTATACCTTTTAGTCCTTATTTACACTTTCAGTTTCTCACACTAGAGAAACTATTCAGTATTTACACACATGTGTTCTATTTCACTTAAGAGTATCGCATCAATGTGCATCCATTTAGCTATAAATGTCTCTAATTTCTCATTCTTTGTGGCTTAGTAGTACTCCATCTTATAAAAAACCCCACATTTTCTTTATCCAGTCTCCAGTTGATGGGCACTTGGGCTGCTTCCAAATTTTAGCTATTACAAATTGTGCTGCTATGAACATGGGTGCACATATATCACTGTGGTATGATTCTTTTAATTCTTTGAGGAAGATACCCAGCAGGGGAATAGCTGGGTCAAATGGGACTTCCAGTCCTAGTTCTTTGAGGTATCTCCATACTGATTTCCACAGTGGTTTCACCAGTCTACACTCCCACCAGCGGTGGAGGAGGGTTCCTCTTTCCCCACAGCCCTGCCAGCATTTGTTATTGGTTGATTTCATGATAGCAGCCATTCTTTCTGGGGTGAGGTGGAATCTCAGTGTTGTTTTCATTTGCATCTCTCGAATGACCAGTGATGTTGAACATTTTTCATAGGTTTATTTGCTATTTCTACTTCTTTGTCTGAGAAATGTCTGTTCATTTCAGATGCCCATTTTTGGATTGGGTCTTTAATTTGGGAGGTCTGATTTTTTTAGGTTCTTTATAGATTCAAGATAGTAGACCTTTGACTGAGGAACAGCAGTTGAAAACTTTTTCCCATATTGTGAGTTGTCTCTTCACAATGTTGGTGGTTTCTCTTGCTGGGCAGAACATTTTTAATAAGAAGAGATCCCACTTGTTGATTGTTTGTGCTTGTTCATGGGCAACTGAGATTTTCTTCATAAAATTTTTTCCTACACCAATGTCTTCAAGAGTTCTACCTAACCACTATTCCAGCCAGTTCAGTGTTTCTGTTTTGATATTTAGATCTTTAATCCATTTTGATTTTAGTTTAGTGCATGGAGAGAGATATAGGTCAAGTTTAATCTTTGAGAAGTTGAAATCCAATTCTTCCAGCACCATTTATTGAAGAGGCTATCTTTCCTCCAGTGAGGGTGTTTGGCTCCTTTATCGAAGATGAGATGGCTTAGTGTGTCCGGAGTTGTTTCTGTATCTTCTAATCTGTTCCACTGGTCCTCAGGTCTGTTTCTTTGCCAGTACCATGCTGTGTTTACCACAGTAGCTTTGTAGTATAGTTTCAAGCTGGAGATTGTGATACCCCCTGCCATGTCTCTGTTGCCAAGAATTGCTTTTGCTATTCTAGATCTCTTCTTGTTCCAAATGAATTTTTGGATTGTTTTCTCAAGGTCCATGAAGTATGCTGGTGGGATTTCCATTGGGATTGCATTGAATCTATATAGCAGTTTTGAAAGTGTGGCCGTTTTCACTATGTTGATTCTTCCTGGACAGAAGCAAGGGATGGCTCTCCATATTCTGATATCATCTTCAATCTCTCTTTTCAGACTGCTATAGTTTTTAAAGAAGAGGTCTCTGATTACTTTTATTAGGTTGATTCCTAGGTATTTCAGTATTTTGGATGCTATTGTAAAAGGAATTGTTTGCCCTATTTCTCCTTCAGTGAGTGTGTTGTCTGTGTAGAGGAAAGCTATTGATTTTTGTGTGTTGACCTTGTA
>NW_004624737.1:7290524-7305126 GCF_000247695.1 Heterocephalus glaber | reverse complement strand
CTTTTGTTGCCAGTTCAGGGAGTCCAGATGGTTGAGTATCAGAGTGTTCCATCTCATTTCCCTTTGGGGTTGCTGTAGGTGATTTGGAAGTCTGGTTTTGAGACTTGTTTAGGTGTCTTCTCATTTCAACAGATTCAGCCTTCTGTGCCTTTGTTGAGGCAACTTTTTGCTCATCCAGTGGTCTTCAAATCTCAGTGAGTCACTGAACAGCTGCTCACCAATACACTAATTCCTGGGTTCCAAATGGTGGCCTTCTGGATCCCTGAGCTGACCTGTTGTCTGGGCGGTCTTCTGCCTGGGGCCTGTGCACACTTGGGATGTTATCTAGGTGTTCCTCTGGCTAGGACCCCTATGTAGATGTCTTCTGGGAGGACCTTTGGCTGGAGGCTGTGAACCCCAGTTCCTGTTGTGTAAACTTCTGGCAAGGGTCTTGTATACTTTCCAGTACTGGGGTGAACCTCTGGCTATTGCTTGTGCACCTGTGCAGCTCTTTTCTAGGCAGGCCCTTGGCTTGGGCTGATGTGCCCGAGCCTCTATGGTTGGGGCAGAGCCCTGGCTGAGATGTGCTTGCAGCCGCACCACTCTGGTCCACTTCACTGGACCCCCAAGTAAGGTTCTCTGGTGTGCCTTTATTGCAGATATTTTTTTTCACTTTTCCAGTGGGCTTCAATTTTCATCGAGGAGCCTCAGAGAGGCCCTCTTTCTGTTGTTCACTTCTGCTCTATCTTCTGGAGCTCAGAGCAATGTCCTTCATGACCCCTGCAACTCTGTGATGTGGATCCAGGTGATGGCTCGGCACAGCCATGGGGGTGTGTGGTGTGGTGCTGTTCCTCGGTGCTCTGGGGTGGTGGTATGATGGCCCAAGAGGCTCACCTCCTCAGCACTGGGCGGGCTCTGCTCCTTAGTTTTATTCTTTTTTTAAATCCCTTTCTCTACTGCTTTCCTCCCTCCTCCTCTAGATCCCTTTCCCCCATTTTGGTTCTTGTTGATATTATTAATCTTATTTCATGTTTATGACATATAATCTTTACATTCATTTAGGGTATTAGGTTCCTATACATGGGATATCTTTATTCTATTTATTTGTGTACGAGCTGTGACTGAAAAATATAGTAAATATTTAATATTTTAAAAATTATTACACTAAAAGACACATTGCTGTTGATCCCCCTCAAAATACCTACCCCCTCAACTTTGAACTTTGATCCCATCATTCTTGCCACTTTCAGAAGCAGTTCTGGAAATTCTTTCTTTGAGTGTCTCTAGTTGTTTTGTGGTGGCTGCTTTAATATCTTGAATTAAAAACATTGTATTTGACTTTAGGGAAGAACAGAAGTCATACAGTTCCAGATCTGGCAAATAAGGTGGGTGAGAAAACACTGTAATATTTTTACAAGCTTGCTTTTATTGCCAAGGATTAACTTGGCAATAGCATTCACAGTAATTTTCTTGGTGGGGGAGGACAGGTTCTCACTATGTAGTTCAGGCTGTCTTTGAACTCACTATATAGCATAGATTGGTCTCGAACTTGCAGTGATCCTCCTGCCTTAACCTTCCCCTTTCTGGGATTACAGGCATGCACCACCATGCCTGGCAAACATTCACCATAGTTTTGGTCATGCTTGTACCAATATGAAAGATTTCCAGACCTGCTTCAGAAAGTGGCAAGAACTACAGAATAAATGTGCTTGAAGCAAGGGGGAATATTTTGAGGGGATTATTGAAATGTCTTTAACTGTGATAACATTTTTAAAATTTAAACATTCTTTGTATATTTTGATCATACCTTATACATGGAAAACCCAAGAATCCCAGTCAAAAAGTTCAGATGTAATTAGAAAATTGTTAAGTGGCAGAATGAAAGAGAAAATATGTGAAAGTATCTTCCTTACATGGTAATATGATAGGAAAAGATTACTTTTACAAAGTACTTTGTTTCAAAATGACTGGGGTAGGAGCTCTCTTCCCTCAAAATTATAAAACCTTATAGTGAAAGAAAAAAAGGGATGTGCTTAAATACAGATATTCCTTGAAGGTAGGAAGATTAATTAAGAGGCCATTTTAACAGTCCTAACAAGAGATACTAGAGAGCTGACTAAAAATATTGATGTGGGGATGGATGTTTATAAGACATTCAGGTGAATGGTCTGGGAGGTACTTTAATAAGTTCAGTAATTTGGAACAGAAAAGAATCAAGCCTAAAATAAATTTTTTGTTTAATCAGTAAAATTATTATTTAACAGATTGGCTTAAATGATTCTAAAACTGTCAACACCCTTAAGATTCTTATTACTAACATCCCAAGGTTATTATTATTTTTTAAAATTAATTTTATTGGTACATTTTAGGTATACAATATAATGACATTCATCATTGGAAATTTTCACCTTTACATAATCTCTCTTGGTTCTTATTTTTTCCCCATTCCCCTGCCCTCCCTTCAACCCCTCCATCCCTCCCTATTTACAAATACTTTGTTTCCATTTTTTCACTTTCTCATATTAATTCCATTCCCTTCTTTCCTTTCCCCTACCCCTTCCTCTTCCCCTTTCCCTTTGGACCTTGTCTTCCTATTTCACATTATCTATTATACCTTTTAGTCTTCATTTAAACTTTCAGTTTCTCACACCAGAGAAAGTATTCAGTATTTACACATGTGTGTCCTATTTATTTCACTTAAGAGTATTGCCTCAATGTGAATCCATTTAGCTATAAATGTCTCTACATCCCAAGATTAGATACAACAGGAATAAAATAGTGAAAAAAGTGAATTTCAAATTCATTTTTCATTGTTCAAGAATTTCTTAAACTTCAAATCAGTACCTGGTTTTTTGATACCTACATCTATACATTTTGTCTACTCGAGAAAACAATAGCAGTAGCATATTCTATAGATAATAAAATCATAAAGGTTTATCATCAGATAAAACATTATTGCAGAAGAAAATATTTTATTTTTTGCAGGTTGAAAATGTTCCTAACCTGTTCATCTATCATTCCAAACAATTTAAATGTTTTCAGACTAAATATTAGATCTTAGAACAATTCAACTTTCTGTCTTAGAAAACTGGCTCCAAAAGTTAAGCAAAATCTTCTTTGAAGATATTGCTAATTTACAATTCTTGAAGTTAAAGCTTTTTCAAAAAGGGTAAGGAAATTAAGGATTAACTATTCTTGCATTAGACAACCTGGAAGTTCATGTCAAAGCATGAGAATTAAAGCTAGCAGTTCTTATAGCTTTTTCTCATCTATAGGAAACAGAAGACAATTTTATGTGTACAAATATTTGCCTCTTGCTTGATATTTAGAAATCTCTTGGTTCTGCTAATTATGCAGTAGTGTTATTCCACATATGGTGAATCCTGAAATGAAACTTCCTAAAGCCTATTTTATGTTATGCACAAATTTAACATTCAGATAGAAGTGTGTCACTTGGACCTTTGAAAAACTCAGAAAATATCATTGTCTAGATCTGTTCCTAAATAGGCTTGGCATATGAAAGCATGCCAAAAGAGTCCAATTTGTATTTTGCAAGTATTTATCTTTGACTGATGTCTCCATGATAACAGATGTGATAAAATATTTTAAAATTTGATTATCAACTGGAATGTTAGGACAATAGATTTTACCATATATTCTTTGAAAGATGCAACCAAAAGCATTACTATCCATTGATTATAAAGGGCACATTTCCTAATATCTCACAGTATCAATTATACAGTCTTTGGGATGGAAGTCAATTTCTGTAATTTTACACCAATACCAGTAAAACATCAGTTTAATAAAAATCTAAAGAACAACTTGTTCAAGGTAATATAAAAATATGCAGTAATTGTATAGTTTGAAATTTTTATATATTCCCACAATGTAGAAAACATTACATCTAATAAAAATATATCTAGTCAGTAGAGACTAAAAAGAACCTATAAAATTTATTTCTCTTCCCACATTCATTTTTTTTGACTCCATAAGGACCCTTGCAATAGAGTGTCATTCAACATAAAGGATATATCATAGTAAGCCCATGACGTTTCCAAGATACATTCACAGAGTCTAGGTTGCCACACAAGTTTCTAAATCAGTTCTGGAAGCACAAGTCTATGCAAGATCCCACAATACTTGCTTTAGCTGGAATATGATGGTGAAGTACTACCTACCTCATAGAAATGTCCTCCAGGAATCAGTGCAGACTTCTTTTCAGCACATTTTTCAATCACCTTAATTTCTCTTATCAAATGCAATTTATTTCAGGAGTGCTAGCAGAATAAAATTAGAGAAAAATCTCTAGTATATGCAATGGTCCCAAGTACACATTCTGCTATCCAGTTGTATTTCTTTGGTTAACTGTGAGCTTACCAGAAATTCATTTTCACTTTATTTTTCTCTCAGCTCTTGTTGGAATTTTTTTTATCTTATTAGTACATGTTTGCAGTACATAATGATTACATTCACTGTAGGGAATTTATACAGTACACATACATAACACATTTCAAGTCCCCCCCTCCCCTTTTATTTTTTCAGCATCAGATTCATTTTTTATAAGTCCTTATAAAGTTAATTATCATATATACAGATTGAAAACTAGACTAACACGCCAAAGAACATATAAAACATGTAAGAGAATTTTACTGTCAAGGTACACTTTTATATACATTGTCCACACTGGATTATACCTTTTTTTCTTTCTCTTTTTTTCCTATTATCTGTTGGAAATATTTCTCAATGTGTCAATGTCCTTTCCTTCTTTAGCAGTCCCAAATCCAATTTTATCTTTATCTCAGTGAATCTGTTCTCACATAGTATGAAAGGACTTCTAAATTATCTTTTAAGTTAAATCATGCTCTTCCAGAATTCTCTGATTTGAATTAGGTTATTATACCAAAGAATTAGTCTCACTCAACTTTATGATAAATTAAAGCATTGGATAGCATTTTTGTCAAAATAAAAATGTATTAAGTATAAGCACCTGCTACCCTTTTTTGGTACTAGGATAGAGAAAATGTAGAACTTTTTTTGTTTTTGTTTTTGTTTTTTTGGTACCGGGGATCGAACTCAGGTCCTTGAGCTTGAAAGGCAGGCGGTGGAACCACTAAGCTAAATCCCCGGCCCAAGGTAGAACTTTTTTTAAAAAAAACTAACACTTAATTGTGATACGGCAGTATTTCATAGCATTCTCTAAAATAAAAATCATGACTTTAATTATTCCATTACATGATAAGTTTGAAAATTAATATCTTTTAGTTAACTGTGAACTTATTTTCCAAAACCAAAAACTAGGACTAACGGACCTGAAAAAGGATTTTTCTCATCTGTGCATTTATATATGTCTTTCAAAGGCAACAAAAATAAATCAGTGTTTTTAAGACTCAGTCTCAAATCATAATCTGTTCCTGGAGGTCAAGAAAGATTTGGGTCCACATCTCTTTTCTTTAGACTTCTAGTACATAAAAATCAAATGTGGAAACAGGTTACAAAAAGCTATATAGTTTCAAAGTTTATAGATAATACACACACAATCCAATGCAATTATCTTACTCACAAATTACAATATTTATTAAAATTTATTAATTCATAGAACAACCACAGCCATGAGGTCCAATAAGTCGACATGAGTTAAGTCCTATGATATTGTCTTTTACTCTAAGCTGAAGAGGTATTTTTGTGTCTCATTTAGAGAGGAAATCAAGTTGGAGGCCTTTTCTGAAAGTAAGGCCAAAGGCCCTCCTGCCCATTTCCCCACATAAGTCCTGCTCAGCACTCTCCAACATAAACCTCAAGTACGGCAAGATTAAGTTCTTACATTCTCTGTCCCTCTGTCTTTTGATTTTTGCATCTTCTCCTAAGGGAAAGCATTCCATGTTTCAAAGCCTGATTCACACTTGACATCTTCTAGGAAGCTTTTTCTGACTATCCTTGATCTCCAGGTTACTTAAGTGCCAATTTCTGTTCATTAAATTCTGCCTTCACATGTTATCTTTCCTCCTATCTTAAAGTCAGCCTTAGACCTGGGGGATAGACTTCTTTATGTCGCACCAACCTTGACAGACCACTCAGTAGGCATTCAATAAATAATATGCTGACCCACACTTGATACGAAACAAGCACTGCTTTCCAACGATTAAAAAAAACATAATGGTTTTCTACCTCTTTATTTCTGTGATGGGAATGACTGAAAAATGGGGCAAGCTCTAGGGGCAAATCCCAGGGGATTTGGGACTCTGACCCAAAGGACGCTATGGGTCTGCGTCCCTGTCCCTCTTGCCACACCATCCACTTGCCCTGGGTATCTCGGCCCCTGCACTGCTCCAATACAAATTCGAGAGAGTCTGAGGGAAAGCTCACAAGGCTCTTCACGACCAGCGCGTCATTCACCCGAGTGGATGGTGCACACCTGTTGTGTCCTGGAAGCGATGGAGCGGGGGACTGTGAGTGGATGATTAGGCAAGGGCAACCGGTGCCAACTGGTAGTTCCAAAAGCACGAACCGGGCTGGTGGCCCTGGAGCATGCGCGGTCCGGCCTGGGCCAGCCCCCAGGGCCTTGTGCGCCTTCCAGAATCTTCTGGGCCGCGTGTCTGTTCCTCAGTTCTCCTTTCCTGTGGGTGGAATTGAGGAGTGAGTGAGCTGCTCCAGCTCTCCACTCTGCACGTGTGCCTGATGTGCTCATCAATCTTCGGTGTGGCCTCCGGTGTACAGTACCTCAGTGACAGGAGCTGCCCCCCCCCGGGGGGGGGGTTGTTAAGAGGCTCAGAGCGAGGTTGCAAAGGTGAGAGGGGCCCCAAACCTCTCGGCCTCCCAGCACTATGCTTTCACTGAGTGGGGGGCCCTCGCAGTCAAGGCCGAGGTGTGGCAGCCTGGGAGCGACTCCCCAGTCACCTGGGCCATTCTGGTGGAGGCGCTGTTTGACTTAAGGTGGCTGGAATGTGGCATCCACAAAAGCCCTGTCAGTATGCAAGCGGTTTTTGTTTTTTGCTCCCCCCTCCCCGAGATTGCTATTGGCGCAACAAATTTAATATTTTTATAAGCGTCTTAAAATAGGGAGTGCTCACTCACTCGTGTAGTGTCATAATTGTTTAATAAATGGGACAACTTACATTTGATTTTGTTTTTATTTTCCCTAGTGTCTCAACTCAAGTTGAAATACTAAGTTGAATATTTATGTGGTTTAAAACTTGTGTTGGGAAACGGCTAGGGATAAAGTTAGGGAATTTGCTAGTGTGGAGCATAGCATACTCCCAATGTGTATGCTGACCGTTCATTCAAATACTCGACAAATGTTTAATAGCTGCCTTCTGTGTCAGGTGTAACACTTGGTGCTATAATTCTAGAGAAAATGAATAAATAACAAGGGCAGCTGTAGCAGTTTGTGGGGGTTGCGGCACAAAGTCCCTCCATCCCAGTGTGGGGAACCAAGTACTATCATATATGATTCTTATCAGATATGGGGTGAATTTAAGCTGGGGCCTCTTTTTCTAATGTAAATATTCATAATTTATTTACGTAATTCACCTTTAAAAATTTCAGTTACCTTGTATGAGCCTATTATGAGTTTTTAAGCTTTAGTTCTATATTCTGAATGCACATATTATGTTAAAATAAAAATATTATTAATCTTTGTGTTCTGATATTCGAGACTCGAGTCTCTTAGAATTTAAAAAAGATTTAAATAGTACTGTGACTGAAACTAATACTAGCATAGCCTTAGTGACCAAAATAAAGTTTAGTGTCTCTGACAGTTTGGTACTGAGACAATATTAGGAAAATTTCATTTGAGATCAGTAAATCCTACCCTGCTTCCAGTTTTTGTCATACTTGGTAGCAAGGGAGAGAGGCATCTTCTCCTAAGGGAAAGCATTCCATGTTTCAAAGCCTGATTCACACTTGACATCTTCTAGGAAGCTTTTTCTGACTATCCTTGATCTCCAGGTTACTTAAGTGCCAATTTCTGTTCATGCACTGGAGCAGGTACACTAAGGCAAGGGAGGTAGAGAGAGCCTGACACAGGAAGGCAAACAGAAGGAGACTCACTGGACCAAAATCCTGTATCAGTGCTGTTTAGAAAGGGAAGCTGGACTGCTCCTGGACCACGTCACCCCTCACACCCAGATCTGGTATACACACCATCATGGGAAAGGTTCAGGCTCCCTGAGAGAGAAAGCTGGCATTTCAAGGACAGCAAGGATGAACTTCTCAATCTTCCTACCCTCCCCACCAGGAATAAAAACACAGCAGTGTCAGAGAAACTGGAAACCAATGAGTGGTATATGAGAGGATACCAGTGCACAGTTTGAAAACATGTTCACCATTCCAGTGCCTATGCCAACAAGCACTGTCTGTGACTGGTGGGACCCTGGGGAGAGAAGAGACCAATCCAACCCAGAAGTAAGTACTTGACGGTTCCTTCCCCAAACAGTGGGAGTGTAATGCCTACTGGACATCCAGTACATTGTCCACCATTCACCAGTAGGAACCCACATAGAAGTCACCAACAACCTCTGCCAAGGGTTGCTGAATGCAGTGAGCTTGGGATTCTACTAAGTTCATGGGTTAGAGAGTGATATTTGGGGAGAGTGACTAAGGAAGGTCTATAGGCAGAGAGATAAAGGCCCTGTCTTCTAGTCCTTAAATTGTTCACTTCTGCTGCCCATACTTTCAATATAATTTTTAATCTCCTCAGTTTCTGTTTAGTATCATTTTTATGAACCCCAGTTGTTTTCTATGCTGGTCATTAATGTTTTATGTCATTTTGTTTAGCTCAGCTAGTTTTTATTATTGTCTTCTGTAGATTGCTGATCATTTTTTAAATTAGGTACACCATCTGTTAGTTATATGTTCATTGGGCTCTCTAAGAAGCTTATTAATCTGTTTTGTTATCTCCTCTTATTCTTTTGAATAATTTGGCTTGTGGCTTTTGATTTCCTCTCCTTTAATGCACTATAGATTGTCTTTAGGGAGTTGAGAGCTCTTGGAGGCATTTTGTAGTCTTGTATTCTCATGTTTCTTATATATTTTATGTTTGTTTTTTATGCTGAAACTTGTAGCTTCATTATAAGTGGAAAGCTTTGTTGCTAGCATGGAGACTTCTTTAGTTAATGTTAATGTCTGCTTTTCAGCAGTCCCCTCTGGATGTGGATCCAGCCACCTTTATTTGAGAGGGAAGCCTGCAGCATATTTGGCCCAGTACCCAGTCCTCAGGAATGGACTACAGATTTGTTAATGACACAAAGGCAATCCAGATATTGGCATTCAGAGAAAACCAATTACAGTGGTAGCTCAGCTCATGAACAATTTGGTTCACAAACAGAAGCTTTTGGTACAATTTTGTTTTTGTTTGCAAACTCTGTATCAGGTGACAAACATGACTGTGGCCATCTTTCCTACATAAACATAAATGTGGCCATCTTTTCCAAAATTTTAGAACAAACTAAGTTTGTGAACCGAAGTATCCCTGTAATAGCAACAACTATGTCAACTTGGGTATAATAATGAAAATTAGCAACAATAAAATCATCAAAGACAAACTGAATATTGACATACCCTATGAACCAATAATATACCTCATTACACATTGAAAAGAGTTCTATAATTATAGTATAAACACCAAGACAAACCAAATATTTACCTACAGTAAATATTTACTGAATGGAACAACTTTACCTTCTGTAGCAACAGAACAGTATTAAACAGTAATGGCATAAATTTAATTAGCTGTGCAAAGATTCATAAAGCTTAAGAGTTAACAACTAAAGGTAGATGGGTGGGGAAACAGAATGAAAAAGTAAAATTTTAAAAATTAATAGATGAGAAGGAGAGTAAAATAAGTTGGAGAGTCCTACTGAGGAGTAAAGGGAAATTAATAATACTAGAAAGGAGTCACAGAAAAGAACAACATGAAAAGGAAGAAAAAAGAAAAGCAGCAAAATACTGAAAGTAAAAATAAGAAAGAAGAATAGAGAATAAAGTTAAAAGGGAAAAAGAAAAAAAGCACAAAAAAGGGAGAAAACCCTCCAAACTCCCCCCAAAAAAACTGAAGGAAGGAGAAAATTTAAAAATACAAAAAGTTTTAAAAATTGAGTAAAAACAATTCTTCTGTGTGTGTGTGTGTGTGTGTGTGTGTGTGAGTGTGTATGTGTCTGTCTGTGTTTTGCAGGGAGGAGTACTGGGGATCAAACTTGGGACCTTGTCCTTGCAAGGCAGGCAGTGAAACCACTGAGCTAAATCCCCGGCCCTCTTCTGTGTTTTTGAATGAGTGATACCTTTCCAGGATCAGCAGACTTGGAATCCAGCAAAAGGCAAAATCAAGTGTCATTGCATAGATTCCTTGTTAAAGTAGCATGAAAAGAAAAAGATTCCTTTGACCCAATAGAGCAGTGATTCTGTTAGTGATAGTGAAAGTCAACCTACATAATAACCCTCCTCTCTCTTCTCCCTCACACCAGCCATGAAGGTTTTCAAAGGTAAGTGCAGGCCAATTTGTTACTTTTCTTTATATTTTGTATTTTCTTTATTATTTTATATTATATTACAGTATTGTGATCATTTTATATGAATATTTTTGAGTTGTGTAGTGAATTGAGTTTCTGTTATTTCTTGTGGGGAAATGTGCTTTGATATACAAATGTTTTGGATTACAAGCATGTTTCTGGAATAAATTGTACTCACAAACCAAGGTTTTACTGTACTGCTTTTATTTTTTTAAGTAATACCCAAATGTTTAATGACTAATGGCAATGACTTAGTTTTAGTTTTGGTAAAGGCTTCACCATAGATCAGAATACCTTAGAGGTAATATGGCCACATCAAAGTCTTCAGTGATTTCCTTTGATCTGCATGACTAGAGCTACTAAACTTCAAAGCTAGTAAACTAGAATATATCTGGGATTAATCTCAGGCCAACAAATCCTACTTATGGACAGCATAGCCTTAGCAGAGATTTCTCTTACCACCACCAGTACTGTAAGATTTCTTATTTTTTTATTCCCCCAGATCTAGAATTCCTTCCTTTCTCTCCCAGTCTGTTAGTCCCTCTGTGTTCCTTTTATATCTCTTGATCTACCTGATTGATCATGTCAGTGCTGCTTTCCAAACACAACTTTATTAAATTCATTCCCCTGATAGTCATTTTCCTTGTACCTTTTTTTTTTTTTTTTTTTTTTTTTGGTACCAGGGATCGAACTCGGGTCCTTGAGCTTGCTAGGCAGGCGGCGAAACCACTGAGCTAAATCCCCGACCCTCCTTGTACCTTCTTGATGCAGAGCAAATTATATACTCTAAATAATTACAATATTCTTTACCTACCTGCACGACTGCTCTGAATTAAACAATTTTTTTTTGGTACTGGGGATCAAACTCGGGACCTTGCGCTTGCAAGGCAGGTGGCAGAACCACTGAGCTAAATCCCCAGCCCTAAGCAAATTTTATACCCAGAAATGTAACAAGAAAAAAAGCACTTTTTTGGGTAAATGAACATGAGAAAATGGATGAAATTGGTGCCTGATTTCCAAGTGTGCTAGCTGTAGGGAAACATTTCAGACCAGAGCTATTTCTAGAGAAGTGGCTTGTGGCAATGCATTGCTAATGCCTCCTTATCAATCGCTATTAGGCAAGAGTAGAAAAGTAACGCTGGTTTCAGGGTTTCAGGCTGATAGGAATACATATGATCCCAACCATAAGTTGATGAAAAGAAAAAAAGTGGATCTCTAAGAAGTGGGAGGGAGCTAGTAGGAAAACTAGAAACTTAAAGTACTAGAGACCTCTGCAGTTAGGGTCCAGTATCCTGCCCAGTATATGATACAGGCCTGAGAAAAAAACCTAAAAGACAGAAAGAAGAGAGAGAGAGAAAGCAGGGTGCCAGGATGACCAATGCCAGTGCAACCAACAAAGGTGCTGGCCAGTCCCAGGCACTGATTTTTATTGGCAATTGGGGTAAAAAGCAGGCTACATGCAAAGGCAGGACTGCTTGTGGCTTCTATGGAAATTGATGTAAACAAGACTCATAAAGGACAAGACAAAGCACTCTCAAATTAGGAACAGAATAGACAAAATATATGGTTATAGTTAGAACATTGTCCTCCTAGTAAGAAAGTTTTAGTTGTGGGAATGGAATTTTTTGTGAGTTACTCTGACCTTGGCACGTAGGCTTCAGCCTGACTCATTTCTATAAACAAGCCAATTGTAGGGTTAACTCTTCACAGCCTGCTTTTGACATAATCAATATTTTTCAAAGATTTTTTTCAACAGAAAAGCTGGAGAAATAGAGCACCATACAGAGAAAAGAATGAAGCAGTCTGGAAAGCTCAACCTGGCTCCCAGGTTTCTGCAGGCACAAGGTGAGTCAGGAGAGGGTTGGCAGGTCCAGGGAGAAACAACAGGCCAGGCCAGCAGTGCTAGCCCCAAGAAAAGCCCATTACTTGTGGGGTTTCACTCAGAAAGTGACTCCTTCTGCATGGCAGGCTAGAGTTGAAAAAGAAATACCGGGCAGCACCCGCCATATTTGAGAAGGTTTAATCAAGAGCCATTTTGAGAAGGGATTAATTGTTTAAGACTAAGCCACAGAACAACTTCACTTCAGGGTTTCTGGTGTTACCCAACCATACTGATTTGAGGAGAGATGGCTACAAGAGACAGTTACAGAGTGGGTATAGGTGAGACATACACCCCTTGGGAAGTTTAAGCTCAGGCTGGGAAGAACACTGGGCTCCCTGTCCTCCATGATGAGAAGCCAGGCCTAATGTGTGTGGCCTTCAGAAGCAGGTGGATCTAAAAGTGCTGGCATTAGTCAAGTGGTCTGTTAGAACCCCCACCCCACTGCCTACATCTAGCACACATTATCAGTGGTCTGATTGTTTTCTGCATCTACCAACAGAATAAGGATGTGGCTTGGATGGTAGCCACAGCCTAGGGTGTATGGAGAGAGGAGTTTCCAGAGCATAGGGGGCACTTCACAAACCCACAGGCCATAAAGATAGGTGATTAAAACCATGACTTGGAGGGGCGGGGATTTAGCTCAGTGGTACCAGCACCTGCCTTGAAAGCTCAAGGTCCCAAGTTCGATCCCTGGTACCAAAAAACCCCCCCAAAAACCCCCAGCAAAACCACGACTTGGAGTGCACAGAGGAAAACAAAAAGTGAGAGTTGCCAGAGTGACTGCAGCTTTAAGGTGGACACCATTGACTGAAAGTGGTAAAAGTGGAAAAGGAAGGGAGGGTTCAGGGTTTGTGCCCCAAAATATGAGTGTGGAAATAAAATTGGTCTTAGCAGTAACTATTCCTCCCCATATCTGCTGGATTCCAAGACTGCAGAATCTGGAAGGAAACCACCAATTCAAAAACAGAGGAATTTTTTTTGGACTAATTTCCTTTTTATTTTATTTTTTGATTGGTTCTCTGAGGCTGGGAGGTCCTTTTTATTCTTTTTTCTTTACTTTGCTTTTTTCTTATTTTTCTTGATCTTTCTCATTACTTTTATCTAATTCTATTAATTTTCTTTTACTCCTTAATAGGATACTTGATCTCACCTTTCTCTCCTGCTTCTCATCTTCCATTGCTTAATTTTTCAAATTTTATTTCTTTTATTCTCCCATTCCTCAGTTCCCTCTATCTTCACTGGTGCACCCATTAAGCTTTATTTATCATAAGATAGTTAACTATGCTGTTGCTGTTGAATTCTTTTCTATAATTGGTGGAAGTATAGTTGTTGCATTTAGTACTTTCCTGCCAGCTTGAACTACTAGTAGTACAAGTATGACTGTCTTATTGGGCAGCTTGTATCACTGGTGGTACAACTGGATCTAATGATTTTTTTAATCTTTTTATTAATAAAAGATTATAAATGGACCAAATCTAGTTAGTTGCTTGAATTTGAACAATTACTACCCTTATATAAATATTAATTAGTTATTTATATTTGTGAATTTCCTTAAAACATTTTATACATAAAGGCAGTTGATCCATGCAAAGTGTGTGAAACATCATAATACATTTGGCTTTTTTTTTGTAGCCATAGGGGCACCAATTTTTTCAGATAATTTTCAATAATATTCCCTACATTGGTTGAGTGCATTTCTTGCAAACCCTGCATTAACTTCTATAAAGTGAATCTTTTTCAAGTAATTTGTGCTCGTGGCATTTATTCACAGATTAATAGTTTATTAATAATTAATTAACAAGGAGCTAAATTTTAACAAGGAGCTCTTAACAAGTACCCCACTGCTGGTATATATAATATGCATTCACAACTGCTATACCACAAATTAGCTATATTACAATTTTTATACCATTTTAATGTTTTCCTTAAGGAACTGTAATATGATGACACATGATTTGCTAAATCAGTGCCTTTCTTTGCATTATTATAATCAAAGACAAGATCAGGTATAATGTTTCCAGGTTTTCCTTTGAACAATGTACATGTATAGTATTTTTTTATTAAATTCTTTTATTGGTACATTGTAGGTATACAACACAACTACATTTCTCATTGGGAATTGTACCTTTACATAATCCATCTTGGTTCTCATTTTTTCCCCATTCCTAGCCCTCCCTTCACCCCCTCCACCCTTCCCTATTTACAAAGACTTTATTTTCATTTTTTCCATTTCTCATCA
>NW_004624737.1:7250018-7264064 GCF_000247695.1 Heterocephalus glaber | reverse complement strand
TGCACTATGGGCACAATCTCTGCTGTTATCTGAGAAATTATTTCTGATTTCATTTTTTCCAGATCCTCTTTTGTTGTGAGTTCAGGGAGTCCAGGTGGTTGAGTATCAGAGTATTCCATCTCATTTCCCTTTGGGGTTGCTGTAGGTGATTTGGAAGTCTGGTTTTGAGACTTGTTTACATGTCTTCTCATTTTGACAGGGGGTGGGGTGCTGTTGGCGCCTGAATGGCTCACCTCCTCTGTGCTAGGAGAGGTGGAACGTTGGCCTGGAAGCCTCTTCCTCTGGGCTGGAAGTGGTGTAATGGCGGCCCAGAAGCCCCCACTTCTGGGTGAGCATGGTGGAACAGCAGCCTGGAACCCCCTTCCTCTGGGCTGGGAGCAGTGTAACAGCAGCCTGGAAACCCCTTCCTCTGGGCTGGGAGTGATGGAATGTCAGCCTGGAAGCCCCTTCCTCTGGGCTGGAAGTGGTCTAGTTTTAATCTTTGGTAAGTTGAAATCGAGTTTTTCCAACACCATTAAAGAGGCTATCTTTCCTCCAGTGATGGTGTTTGGTTCCTTTGTCAAAGATGAGGTAGCTTAGTGAGCTGTTTCTGTATATTCTAGTGTCTTCCACTGATCCTGGAGCCTGTTTTTTTTTGCCAGTACCATGCTGTGTTTTTATCACAGTGGCTTTGTAATATAGTTTCAAGTTGGGGATTGTGATACCCCCTGTCTCTGTTGCCTAGAATTGTTTTTGCTATTCTAGGTCTCTTCTTCTTCCAAATGAATTTTTGGATTATTTTCTCTAGATCTGTGAAATATTTTATTGGGATTTTAATTGGGACTGCATTGAATCTATATAGCAGTTTTGAAAGTTTGGTCATTTTTATTATATTGGTTCTTTCTACCCAGGAACAAGGTGTGTCTTTCCATTTTCTTATATCCTCTTTGTCTCTTTTTTCAGAGTGTTGTAGTTCTCAATGTAGAGGTCTTTTGCTTCCTTCATTAGATTAATTCCTAGATATTTCATTTTTTAGATGCTATTGTGAAGGGATTTTCCCCCCAATTTCTCTTTCAGTGAGACTGTTATTTGTGTACAAGAAGACTATTGATTTTTGAGTTTTTACCTTGGATCCAGGTACTCTACTGTATGTGTCAATTAAGTCTAGAAGTCTTTTGGCAGAGTTTTTTGGGCTTTCAATGTAGAGTATCATATTGTCAGCAGATAATGGCAGGTTAACTTCTTCCTGTCCTATCTTTATTCCTTTTATTTCTTTCTCTTGTCTAATTGCTGTGGCTAATGTTTCCAAAACTATATTGAACAGGAGTGGTGATAGTGGACATCCTTGTCTTGTTTTTTATTTTAGTGTGAAGGTTTTCAGTTTTTGACTATTTAGTGTGATGTTGGCTGTTGGTTTTTCATGGGTAGCCTTTATCAAGTTGAGATAAAGACTCTCTATTCCAATTTTCTGTAGGGTTTTTATCTTGAATGGGTACTGAATTTTATCAAATGCTTTTTCTGCACCTATTGAGATGATCATATGGTTTTTGTCCTTGACTCTGTTAATATAGTGTATTACATTTATTGATTTATGTATGTTGAACCATCCTTGCATCCCTGGGATAAATCCGACTTGGTCAGGGTGTATGATCTTCTTGATGACCCTCTGTATTCTGTTTGCCAGTATCTTGTTGAGGATTTTTGCATCTATGTTCATTAGGGAGATTAGCCTGTATTTCTCTTTTTGGGTTGGGTCTTTCCCTGGTTTTGGAATCAAAGTAACACTTGCTTCCAGGAATGAATTTGGAAGTATTGCTTCCCTTTCAATTTCATTGAAAAGTTTAAACAGTAGTGGTAATATAGTTTTTCTCTAAATGTCTTGTAGAATTCAGCAGTGAAGCCAACTAAGAAAAGGACTTGGCCTTTTCTTAGTTGGTAAATTTTTAATTTCATTTTCAATTTCACTGATTGTAATAGGGGTGTTTAGAATTTTTATATCTTCTTCGTTCAACTTTGGTAATTCATATGTATCTAAAAATCTGTCCATTTCTTTTGTTTTTTCCATTGTATTAGAGTACAAGTTCTCAAAGTAGGTATTGATGATCCTCTGGATTTCTGTTGGATCTGTTGTGACTTTACCTTTTTCATTCCTAATTGCATGGATTTGAGCTTTTCATTTCCTTTTTTTGATAAGGTTGGCTAAGGGTTTATCAATTTTATTTATTCTTTCAAAAAACGAACTGTTCGATTCATTGATTTTTTTTGTATCATTTTCTTAGTCTCCATTGCATTGATTTCTGGTCTGATCTTTATAATTTCCTCTTTTGTATGAGCTTTGGGTTTGTCTTGTTCTTTTTTTTCTAAGAGCTTAAAATTCAACATTAGGTTGTTTATTTGAGTGCGCTCTGTTTTCCTAGTGTGAGCATTCATTACTATGAATTTCCCTTGTAGAACTGCTTTGTGTCCCATAGATTCCTATATGTTGTACTGGCATTATCATTTACTTGTAGTAACTGTCTAATTTCTTCTTTAATTACCTCTGTGACCCATTGGTTGTTCAGAAGAGTGTTATTCAATTTCCATGTGTTTGTGAAGTTCTTGCGGTTTCTTATGCTATTGATCTCCAATTTAATTGCACTGTGGTCTGATAATATACATGGAATAACTCAATTCCTTTGCTTTTACTTAAAAATGTTCTGTGAACTATTATGTGGTCTATTTTAGAGAATGATCCATGTGCAGCTGAAAAGAATGTATATTCTGATTGTGTGGCGTGGAACACTCTGTAGATGCCTATCAAGTCCATTTGTTCAAAAGCTTGGTTCAGTTGTACTATTTTGTTGTTGGTTTTTTGTCTAGATGATGTCTATATGTGATAGTAGGGTACTGAGTTCCCCCACTACAATTGTATTAGTGCTTATTTGCTTTTTCAGGTTCCTTAATATTTGTTTTGTATAGTTGGGGGCATTTGTATTTGGTGCATATATATTTATGATTGTCATCTCTTCCTCTTGGATTGTTCCCTTTACAAGAATGTAGTGACATTCTTTGTCTCTCTTAATTAGTTTTGGTTTGAAATTTACTTTGTCTGTAAATAAGATAGCTACCCCTGCCTTTTTCTGCATTCCTGTCACATGGAAAACTTTTCCATCCTTTTACTTTCAGTCTATGAGTTTCTTTTTCAACTAGGTGTGTTTCTTGTATACAGCATATTGTTGGATTTTGCTTCTCAATCCATTCTGTCAGTCTGTTTCTTTTGACTGGTGAGTTGAGGCCATTAACATTGATGGTTATAACTGATATGTATTGACTTATCATTGTCATGTTATTTTCCTGTTGTTAGCTCTTTTTTATTTTTTCTCCCTCTCCTTTTAATTTTTTGCCTTGCCTGATGGATTTGCTCTGTTGGGCCTCATGGAGTTGTGACCTTCATTGTCTTTTTGTAGGATAGTTTTTAGAATTGTTTGGAGTGCTGGTTTGGTATTCATGAAGTTTCTCAGGTGTTCTTTGTCATGGAAGTATCTTATTTCCCCACCAATTTTGAAAGATAGTTTTGCAGGATACATCAGTCTAAGTTGGAGGTTGTTTTCTTTTAGGGCTTGAAATACTTCACCCCAGGCTCTCCTTGATTTGAGGGTTTGTGTTGAAAAGTCTGATGTGATTCTTTTTTTTTTTTTAAAGCTAGAGATTTATCATTACTTTGTGATTAATAAATTATCAAATTGGTTATGATACTGTCCCACATTGTATACTGCCATTCATCAGTACAAAAGTCTTTAAACCTGCTGAGGTGTAAGGCAGAAAGTGCAAAGCCACAGAACACACCCTCAACAACATCCAGCCATGCCTCCTCCTTGACCTTGGAGCACATCTGCCTCCTGGGGGAAAGTATCACAACAGTGTGTGGACTGGTGGGCAATCTCTCCTCTTGACCTTTATTAATAGCAAGCAACTTATAGAATTAATGGAATTCAACCTGTATTTTTCTTGATTTTATTGGTCTGAACTCATTTAGTTTACTTTAACGCTGTAATTCCTGTAACTGTACATGAGAGACTATAATGACCTAAGAGAATACTGAACCAGAGTCAGCCAAATATATTACTGACCCCAAAGTTATGTTTTAATTGGTCCTAAAGGAATGTACCACCCCAAGAATTTGAGAGTTAGGCAAACAGAACTTATTTGGGGAGGGAACAAAAAGGCTGTAGAACAGCCAAATGTACTCAACATTGTTAAAATGGCTCTTTGTTTTTCACCCTGAATGACACTTCAATACTATACTAAAAGCACAGAAATTCTAACAGAATCTTGGCTGCCAATATTATTTAGTTTAAGCTGGACCAATCCAGGATTGATTTCATTTTGTCCCCCTCCCCCCATTTTCTCTTCTCTGAAGTGCTGAAAAGCACAATATTTAACTATTTTTAATAGAACTATCCAAATACTTCAGAAACATGGGGCTCACAAATCATTTTAAATTCAGGTACTACCTGTGCATGAGAAAACTGATAAACCTAAAAGATAGGTCTGTTTTTTTATATGGTGATTAAAAGTAACTGAAACATTAACAATTTCAGTGAAAATATTTCAATTGTGAATCATAATGCCTCTTAAACTACATATGGGAGAAGCTGAAAGTGTGGAGAGCAAAGGGTTGAAACAACCTTGAAAGACCTCTGAGCCTCTTGAGAGTATAATGAACCCTGGATATGAAACTGGCACGAAAACAAGGATGTTGACTTGTAAAGAGAGTAGTAAAAACAGAAAGAATCTGAATGTCTGCAAAGCAAAGAAATAACATCCCCGGAATTGTAAAGATACACTTGACCTTTTCTCTGTAAACTAATTAGCCACCTGATCATGTGGTGAGGAGGGGAGGGGAACTATGGAAAGGATATAAAAGGGTCAATAAAGTGGGAAGAGGGGTCTCTCCTCCTCTCTCCTTTTTCTTTTCCTTTGAGTCAGTGTTTTTCTTAATCCTCACCCCCCTGCTCGGGTACTGTTCGACTAGTGACTGCTGGTTCCATCATGAAAGGTCCTAGGAAAAGGCATTTTAGGTCACAAGCTATGGAGCTCCTTCCATCTGAACAAGGATTAAGGTAATTTACATTCCATCTGTGAATGCTGAGACAATGTTACATTATGCTGTCTGTACAATTACATGTCCCTAAACAGACAACCAGATCAGCTTCTCTATTGTATTTATCTGGCACTCTGCTGGATGCTGTTATCAAAGATGCTGTAAGATTCCACACAGGAATAAGAAACACTAAAGTTTAGGAGTATTTCCTTGCCTTACTTCATTGGTTACAGGTGCTCTGTGCACATAACCTATCACAAAGCACATTTCTAAAAATGTGGTCCCAAATAAGCCTGTTGTACTGTATACAAATAAAGCAAAAGTTGTCCATAGTATAGTCTTACAGCATTTGTTGCAAAAATACTTTCCAGAGTTACAATAAGCAATATTGTACCACGAATTATAGAGTCCAAATGATTTACTTCTTTTTAATGTTTTTATTCTACATAAATTAGTACCATAGGCTAAGGTTTAAAAAGCAAGTAAACTGGACAGATGTAGGACAAATCTGCTCACCCAGCTACAAGAGGTGATGCTTTTAAAAAATTACAATGAATGCAGAAGTGTTTGATGCATACAGTAGCCTTAAATGAAAAGCACTGATTCCCACTGTTCCAAAAAAGAAAAACACAGAAAAACCCACACATCTTACTGCACTCAGCCTTAAAATGCATCATATTGGGCTTGTTTTACAACAGCACAGAATTCCAAGAGTCAAAATGAAATAAAGCAGGTATTTTAAAGATATAAGAGCCATTATAAAAATAAATTACATTTTTTCAAGATACAGAAATGCTGCTATGATGGCTGAGAGCCCAGTAACCTTTCAATGGCTGTACTGATGTCATCTCCTGTTGCTATCAGCGCTTGCAAGTTTTCTTCTTGGTTCAAAAATCCCATTGCATTGAGCTGTTCCAGTTGTTGCTGAAATCTGACTTCTGGATTCTGTAGCTGACGGTTTACTCCAGCAAGAGCCTGCAGCGTTTACTGAATGAATTGCTGGTGTCCAAACAGTGGTGCCTACTGTGGAGCTTGGGTTTTCACTAGGTGCAGCGTTAGACCCGTTGGTTCCTGAAGAGCCTCCAATATTTCCTAATGCCCCCAGACCTGGAGTAAATCCTGGGATAAGGCCAGGGGCTTCTGTTGCTAAACCCTGCTGGACCTGTAACAAGGCCTGCATTGCTCTAGGGTCTGACATTGCTGACAGTGTATCAGGATTCTGCATTTGTTGGAGGAACATTGGGAGCTGTTGCATCACTTGTTCTTCAAACTGAGGATTTCCAACAAATAGGGGATTATTCAGCATCATCTGTGCAGCAAGGTTAGGATTCTGGCTCAGGGACTGCATCATGCTTCTCATGTAGGGGGCAGACAACATATTCTGCATAAGTTGTGGATTTTCAGTTATTTGTTGCAACAAGCTCTGCATTCCTGGTATGTTGAACATACTAGTTCCTACTCCAGGCATCAAATTTGGCCCAGTAGTACTCTGCCCAGCTGTGCCACTGGTAGCACTACCAGCAGTGCCACTCATGGTGTTGGTGGTGCCACTAGAGGCTGAAGAACTCTGGGAAGTCTGTGGAGCCCATGTGTTGGGTAGTGAATCTCTATTTTCTGTCTGAGAAGGCTGACTACCTTCACTTGAAGATGTATCACTCACTAAGGAAGCAAATGGATTACCACCAAACTTCTCTTGCAAAGCACTCAGCATTGGCTCCTGAATATCTGTGTACATATGCCATAAAGCATTGTATCCCCCTGGGATACTTTCTAGGTTGCTCAAGGCTCAGTCCTGGTTTCGCATCATTTCCTGCATCATTGCTGGATTCCTGGCAAGTTCCAATGTTTGTCTCATTTTATCTGGATTATTCAGCATATGACTAATTTCTGGGTTTCTCTGTATCAACTGCTGCATCTGTTGATTAGCCATAACTAACTGCCTCACCAGGTCAGGATTTGAGAGCATGCTCTGGACGAAGGGATTTTCCATGATCTGGACCATTATTTCAGGGTTGGACAAAAGTTGTCGCTGCATTTGGCTCTGGTGTTCAGAAAAGTTGGTGGTATTCAACCTCAAGCTACTCAGACTTGCAAGCCCTCCAAGGCCACCTAATCCAAAGGGATTGTTAGTAGCAGAACCAGATGTAGAGTTACTGTTTGGAGCTGAGGAAGTAGTAACGTTGACCCCAGTGCTATTTGTCTGCTGAGCTGAATGATCTTGAGATCTGTTTTGCGTTTTGATAACCAGTTGAACAGTGAGTCCATTATGAATTCCATGCTGACTCAAAGTATCTTGATCTTTTAAAATTTTCCCAGCAAATATCAATACAAGTTGATCAGCATGTGATTTGAAGCGTTTAGAGATTTTTTTCTTTGAACAGCTGGACCAAGCTGTTCTCAGGCATGGCGAACTCCTCCTTCTCCTTCGAGGTCTGAAGAGGTGACTTTCATGATCTTGGGCTCTGCAGAGGATGAGGCTGCGGGGGTACCGGCACCTTTGGCCGCAGCGGCGCCGTCCTGCGAGCCCGGAGGGCAGCTGCTCTCACCACTCTCGGCCATGGTGGCGGCAGCGGTGACTCAGGCGAGCACAAGGACCTCGCAGAAAGGAGAGCCCGGAGATGCCAGAGCCGGTCGCTGAGCAGCACAGAATGCAGGACACGCGGCCTTGGGGCAACGGGCGCGAGCTGCGGAGAGGCGTCGAGCATGGAGTGGGCGCCAGGCGCAGGCCAGGGGAGCGCTCTTAGCACGCTCCCACCCAGCGACATCCGCAGCCGCAGCCGCTGATGGTGCTTCCCAGTCTGCTGTGATTCTGATGGGCTTTCCTTTGTATGTGATTTGTTTCTTTTCTCTCACTGCTTGTAGTATTTTGTTTTTCTGTTGGGTTTCTGGGATCTTGATTATTATATGTGTAGGTGTAGGTTTTTTTTTTTTTATCAAGGCTAGTTGGAGTCCCATATGCCTCACTTATCTGTATGTCAAATTCTTTTGCTCTGTTTGGGAAGTTTTCTGTCATTAATTCTGTGAACAGTTGTTTTTTTATGTCATCTGTACTTTCTCCTGCTTTTTCATGGACTCCTAATATTCTTCTTTGTGTCATCTAGGAGCTGTTGGATTGATTTCTATTGGTCCCTTGCTAGTTTTAAAAGATCTCTCTTGTCATGGTCACTGACCACCATCCTGTCTTTTATATCTGATATTCTGTCTTCAGATTGGCTCAGTCTGCTGTGTATACTTTCAATAGAGTTTTTAATCTCCTGGATATCTGTTTGAATCTATTTCGTGGATTCCATTTCTTTCCTATGTTGGGTGTTCGTGATTTCCATTTCTTTCCTATGCTGGGCATTCATGGCTTCCATGGTC
Source organism: Heterocephalus glaber (assembly GCF_000247695.1). The sequence continues at coordinate 7,255,642 of NW_004624737.1, read as the reverse complement.
CTGAACTCATCTATTTTTTTTTTTATCTGTTTCTGTTCTAGAATCTCTAATCATGTCTTTCATTCTGCTCACCAACTCTGTAGTTATTTAGGAAATTATTTGTTTTGAATTTTTCTAGAGCCTCATTCATCTGTTTTGTTACTTCCTGTGCTATCAGTTCAGGGTGTTCAGGTGATTTATTATCAGACTTTTCGACCTCATTTCCCCCAGAGTTTGCCTTTGGTAAACTGGAAGTCTGGGATTGTGCTTTGCTTAAATGTCTTCTCATTTAAATTTTTGTTGTTGGTCCTGTCCTTGGTTTAGTTCCTGGATTGATACTTCAATATTGCTTATTGTAAGTATCTTTGTTGCTTGTATTTAGAACCCTTATGGAATGATTGCTTCTCAGAGGTGTCTTCCAGATATAGCTGGTTTTAATGTTTTGAGTCTCTAATGGCTCTGGGGAAATCTCATTTTCATTATATCAGAAGGATACCTGATTAGATCAATCACAACACCTTAGCCCAAGTGATACAATCAGCAATAACAATAGTATAAAGTACAGCTTAGAAAATGACAATTTGTGGCAGTTATTAATCTATCATCTTTAACCATTTGAGTTAAATCAAAATCGAGGACCAGCCCAAAATGTGTTTATAGTGAATAAACTCTTCAATATAGCAACTTTCCCCTTCGGGATGGTGACTTTGAAGAAGTTGGGGAGAGAGGGACAGGTAGAAGGATAGGGAAAGGTTAGAAGTGAGGCCAGAGGATACAGGAAGATCATGCAAACTCTAGGGAACTGTTGAAGACAAGAGGAAAAGACAGAATGAAAGAGCAAAGACAAGAACAGAACAACCTATCAGCAATAGGGAAGCTAGAAACTGTATTCACTTTCCTTTAAAACTAATGACAATCTGGAGAAGGAAAAAGAGAGAAGAAAAGAAAAAGAAAGAAGAAATCTGAATTAGGGTAAGAACAAACAAAAAGGGAGACGAAAAACAATGTTGGAGAGTGAGAGAGAGAGAGAGAGAAAGAAAAGAAAAAGAAAAAAATTGAAAAGAATAGGAAAAACAACTAAAAATTAAAAATAAGAGAAAAAATAATTTTGAAAATAAAAGATAAAAATGAAGTGCCTCCTTTAGGGTATGTCTGCTGTCACAATAGACAACATGGGCAGCAGGGTGCAGATCTAAGTCAATTAGTCTCAGCAAGCCAGCAGCAGACCCCTGAGATTCAGTCTAATTTCTGGCTGTAAGGCCCAAGTTGAGCTCCCTGACCTCCTGCAGGGTTGAACTCTGCAAGATTCTACTGCAGGTTCCAGCTGCCCTTCCCCTGAAGATAGTCCAGATTCTGATGGGAGGTGGTGATCCCTCCAATTTACCAACTACAGTGGTCTGGTGTGCTTTTTTTTTTTTTTTTTTGGTACCAGGGATTGAACTCGGGTCCTTGCACTTGCACAGCAGGTGGCGGAACCACTGAGCTAAATCCCTGGCCCTGGTGTGCCTTTATTGCAGAGATTATCTTCACTTTTCCAGTGGGCTTCAATTTTCATCAAGTAGCCTCAGAGAGGCCCTCTTTCTGTTGTTCACTTCTGCTCTATCTTCTGGCGCTCAGGACAATGGCCTTTATAACCCCCTGTGCCTCTGGGGTGAGGATCCAGGTATAGGTGCAACCAGGAGGCCAGAGTGGGAGGTGCTGGGGTGGTGCTGCAGGTGCCCACGTGGCTCTGCTCCTCACTGGTGTGCCCTTGGCTGGGAGGCCCAGAAGGGGGTGGTGTAGCAAGGATCGCTCCAGGTGGCTCCTGGAAGTATTTAACTTTCTTTGTAATTTTACATAGGCTAATAGCTAAGAGTTTGCCTAGAGTCTCAGAGACGACTTTGAAGTTGGATTTTTCAGCAATGCTGAAACAGTTAATACTGTGGTGACTCTTAGAGATGAACTAAATGTATTTTTCACAATAAGATGGACATCAACCTTTTGAGGTCAGGGGCAAAACATTGTGGCTTAGATCTAAAGTGTTCCCTGAAAGTCTCATATGTTCAAAGGTGGGGCCTGCTTAGGAGAAGGTGTATCTTGGAAGTGTGTGTCCTGGAAGAGTCTATTGTGGTTCCCTCCTCTGTATGCCTCCTTGACGCCATAAGTTGATCAGCTTTCCTGAACCATGCCCTTTCACCATGATGTTTCTGCCTTAGAGCCATCCAACCATAGACTGAATCCCTCTAAAACCATAGACCCATATAAACGTCTCTTTCTTTAAATTGCAGATGTTGGGTATATTTTTCCCAGGAATTGTAAGTTGATTAATATACATGGTTCTTTAGATGTTGATATTACTAGTGCTTATTTCCCCCTCATAAAGCAGTGCTTGGGATTCAACATAGTACCATAAGTAGGTTGAGTGAGTGCTTTCATACTAAGATCTACCTATGACCTATTGCACATCACAGAGAGAGCCAGTTGCTAAAAAGGCCACCACAAAGGATGAGGTATCTATCCAACTTGGCATGCAAAACACAATACAAAAACACAAGAATCATTAGACAACAAGATACCTCCAAAAATTTATAACTTTTCTAAAACTGATCCTACAGATACTCAAATGAATGAAATTCCAAAAATTTAAAAAACCATTAAAATGATCTGTGTGCTCTCAGCGCAAGCCACCAGCTCAGTTGCTGCTGGGGCTGTGCCTATTTGTCCCCTGCCTTACTATTGCCACCATGCCCCAAGGGCTCCTTCTTGCGATGAGGCTCCCAACTTCAAGGCCAACACCATAGTTGGCCATATCTGTTTCCATGACTTTCTGGGAGACTCATGGGGCATCCTCTTCTCCCACCCATGCAACTTTACCCCCATGTGCACCACACAGCTTGGCAGAATAGTGAAGCTGGCACCAGAGTTTGCCAAAAGGAATGTTGAGTTGATTGCTTTTTCAATAGGTAGTGTTGAGGACCATCTTGCCTTGAGCAAGACTATCAATGCTTACAATGGTGATGAGCCCACAGAAAAGTTACCTTTTCCCATCATTGATGATAAGAATTAGGACCTTGCCATCCTCTTGGGCATGCTGGATCCAGCAGAAAAGGATGAAAAGGGCATACTTGTGACAGCTCATGTGGTATTTGTTTTTGGTCCTGACAAGAAACTGAAGCTATTCATCCTCTATCCAGCTACCACTGGCAGAAACTTCGATGAGATTCTCAGAGTAGTTATCTATCTCCAGCTGACAGCAGAAAAGAGGGTCACCACCCCTGTTGATTGGAAGGATGAGATAGTGTGGTGTTCCTTCCAAACATCATGAAGAGGAAGCCAAGAAACTTTTCATTAAAGGAGTCTTCAGCAAAGAACTCCCTTCTGGCAAGAAATACCTCCACTACACTCCCCAGCCTTCCATCTGAGAAGCTGAGGCTGTAATTACTCAACATAGTGAGCCAGAGGATGCCAGCAGCCAGTCATGTTTTTCTGCGGCAGTTTCATAAGAATATCCTGGTGTAATATAACAGCCAAGGTCTTTATACTACTGGCTTATTAAGTGGAAGTAGCACTAAAATTTTCTTGGGATTCTTTACTCTGTGTCTTCACCAGCACTCTGTCATATTCATACATCTCAACACTCTTCTGCTGGCTAGCTCTCCTTGAAATTTACTCTATATTTGAGACTCAACTCTTGTTGGATCTCTGTCGAGTTTATGATCAACAAGGTAGTACTTAGTAATGGTTGAGGAAGGTTGCCTTGCTCCATCACAGAATGACTATCAATTTTTGTAGCTATATTAATCAAATCTTCTCTTCTGTTTCCATTTTGGAGAGCAACAGAACTTGAAATTCACCTTCCTCTGTAAATATCTAAGTATGTCAGCCTGCTCTCTGAAGATAAGAGCATGGGAGAGCACACCTCATGAAAAGAGGAGAGGATGACTGAGAATGTGTTATAGTTCTATTCTTGCAGTGGGTTGCTATTTTCTGGATTTTGCTTTTTGGGGATCTGTAAATAAAATCCTTTGTTGAAACTGGAAAAAAATGATCTGTGAGCTCAAAGAAGATACAAATAAGCAGTTGAGGGATGGGGATTTAGCTCAGTGGTTCTGATGCCTGCCTCCCAAGCACAAGGTCCTGAGTTTGATCCCCAGTACCAGAAAAAAAGAAAAAGAAAAAAAGGTAAATAAGCAGTTGAATGAATTAAGACAGTGCAGGATATGAAAGACTGCTCACTAGAGACAGGTTCTGAAAAATAGTCAAACAAATCCTGGGAAGGAATACCTCAGTTAGACAAATGAAAAACTCAGTGGAGAACTGCAGTAGTAGCTTGGATGAATTATAAGAAGTAATATTAGGGCTTAAAGACAAGGTGGATGCACTAGAATATGCAAACAATAATAAAGAAAAAAATAAGAATAAACAAGATATTTAAGAGTTCTTGGAGATCTTTCAAAGACCAAATTCATGACTCATTGACCTGAAGGAGGTTGAGGAAGTACAGGCTAATTGGCATTGAAAACCTATTCACTAAATCATGACACAGAATTTCCCAAATCTGGAGAATGAAATGAATATTCAGGTCCTGGAGACATTTAGAACTCTAAATAGATATGAGCAGAAAACATATCACTCCATGTCATACTCAAATTCCCAAACATTAAAAATTAAGAATATTAAAAGCTATTATAGAGAAGTACCAAATCCCTTATAATGGCAAACCCATCAGAATAACCAGATTTTTCTACAGAAACTTTAAAGAACAGGAGGGCTTAGAATGATGTATTTTAAGCCCTGAATGAAAATAATTACCAATCTAGATTACTGTATCCAGCAAGACTATCTTTCAAAACTAAAGAAAAAAATGAGGACTTGCAAGTTAAGTATAAACTAAAGAAATACACAGCCATTAAGCCGGAATTGCAGAAAATACCTAACAGAATCATAAAAAATAGAGAAGACAAGCACAAACATGAAAACCAAGAGAAAGAATACATCTCATTGGGAGAATAGTAAACAAATAGGAATCTAGAATGAATAAAACACTAGAAAAACAACAAAATGATACGAATTACTATATGCCTTTTAATAAAACCAGCATAAATGGTCTTTTGTCTTCTGAAAAGAAAGAGTGGCAGACTGGATCAAAAAACAAAACCGAACTCATCAAAACATTTTTAAGTGTAAGTATTTTGTTAAAAACCAATTTAAAGGCCTGGGGGTTTAGCTCAGTGGTTCCGCTGCCTGCCTCGAAAACACAAGGCCCTGAGTTTGGTCCCTGGTACCAAAAAAAAAACCAAACCAATTTAAATAGAGATGGTAACAGATTAGTGGTGCTAGAGACTCATGAAGTGGAGGGAGAGTTGAATAGGTGAAACACAGGAAATTTTTTTAGGGAGAGGGCAGCACCACAGATTGTACCTAGGGCTTTATACATAACATTTTTTTAAAGCAATCAGATTATTCAGTATGATACTGAAATAGTGTATTGTGACAATATGCATTTCTCAAAACCTATAGAATTTTGTAGCATAAAGAATGAACCTTAATGTATTCATATTTTTTAAAAGTATTCAAGAGGTCAAGAGATCAAAAAAAAGATGTAGACTGTGACAAAAAAAATCTAACTGCATGAAACAACCTCATTGACAGGGTAGGAGAAAAGA
>NW_004624737.1:7133488-7179862 GCF_000247695.1 Heterocephalus glaber | reverse complement strand
CAGCCCCTACAAGCCCCACCCCAGTCTCTATAAAAGACTCTCCCTGCCCCAGCCATATTGCTTTTGTCTCTCCTTTGTTCAGAGACAGCCCGGCAGATCTATTCCCCTAATAAAGGCTTGTTGTGGCCTGGTCTGGTCTTGGTCTTCGGCCCTTTTACCTAACAATATGGTATATGTATATGTATATATATATATATATATATATATATATACACAATGAAGTATCACTTAGCCATAAGAAGGATACATTTGAGTGATCTGTAGGAATTTTGAGACCATAATATTAAGTGAAATAAATCAGACACGGCAGTTCAAATATCACATGGTTTCTCTGAGAGACCCAAAGTATAAATAATTTAAACAGCAAAATAAAATATGTTAAGAAACAGGGAGGTAGAGTCTATGGAGAAAGGAAGACAATCTGGGGAGGGAAGGGGAGAAAGGGGGACTAAAAATGGTCAAGATGCAATATGTATGTATACCACTCTCCCAAGATGAATGTAATCTCTATGTATCAGAAACATACAATAAAATTTCTGAATGGAACCCCAGTTGCACAGGAAATAGTTCTGAGAATCAGCAAATGGGATCATATTAAATTTAAAAGCTTCTGCACAGCAAAAGCAACAACCAACAGAGTGAAAAAATAATATAAAGAATGGGAAAAATTTTTGCCAGCAATTCCTCAGACAGAGGACTCATATCTGTTATATATGAAGAACTCAAAAAAATTAGACTCACCAATATAAAAGACTCAATCAAAAAATAGGTAAGCAAAATGAATAGACATAGAAGACATATAAATGGCCAATAAATTACTTGAAGAAGTGCTCAACACTGCTAGTGATTAGAGAAATGCAAATTAAAACAACACTGAGATTCTATCTCATCTCAGAAAGAAGAGCCATCATCAAGAAATCAAATAATAACAAATGCTGGAGAGGTTGCTGGAAAATGCTGGGAGGCTACTACACTGTTGGCAGGAATGTAAACTAGTACAACCACTATGGAAATAAGTACGGAAATTCCTCAAAAAACTAAAACTAGAAATTCCATTTGACCCAGGTATTCCCCTTCTGAGTATCTTCCTGAAAGAGTTAAAGACATCATATTACTGTGATATATACTCATGTTTATAGTAGCACAATTCATAAGAGCTAAATCTTGGAAGCAGCCAATTTATCCATCAACAGATAAAAGGATAAAGAAAATATGGTATTTACATAATGGAACACTACTGTGTCATAAAGAAAGATACATTTGAGTCATTTGGGGGAAAATGAATGCACTTTGAAAGCACAATGTTAAGTGAAATAAATCAGACACACCGGCTTAAATATCACATGGTTTCTCTTATATGAGAAACCCAGAATAAAAATAAAGAGTAAAATAAAGGCTAGATCATTATATTAATAGATCCAAGGACAAAAACCATATGATCATCTCAATAGATGGAGAAAAAGCATTTGACAAAATCCAACATGCATTTATGATAAAAACTCTACAAAAAATTTGAATAGATGATTTCTACCTCAATCTGATAAAAGCCATCTATGAAAAACCAACAGGCAATATCATATTAACAGTCAAAAACTGAAATCCTTCACACTAAAATCAGGAGCAAGACAAAGATGTTCACTATCACCACTCCTGTTCAATATAGTTTTGGAAACATTAGCCACAGCAATTATACAAGAGAAAGAAATAAAAGGAATAAAGATAGGAAAAGAAGAACTCAAATTGTCATTATTAGCAGATGACATAATACTCTATATAGAAGATCCCAAGAACTCCACCAAAAGACTTCTAGACTTAATAACCAAATTCAGGAAAGTAGCTGGATACAAGGTCAACACACAAAAATCAATAGCTTTCCTCTACACAGACAACACACTCACTGAAGGAGAAACAGGGCAAACAATTCCTTTCACAACAGCATCCAAAAAACTGAAATAGCTAGGAATCAACCTAACAAAAGAAATCAAAGACCTCTTCTCTAAAAAATATAGCACTCTGAAAAGAAAGATTGAAGATAATATCAAAAAGTGAAAGATATCCCTTGCTCCTGGGTAGGAAGAATCAACATAGTGAAAATGACCATACTTCCAAAACTGCTATATAGATTCAATGCAATCCCAGTGGAAATTCCAGCCGCATACGTCATGAACCTTGAGAAAACAACAGAAAAATTCATTTGGAACAAGAAAAGACCTAGAATAGCAAAAGCAATTATAGCCAACAGAGACTTGGCAGGGGGTATCACAATCCCCAACTTGAAACTACACTACAAAGCTACTGTGATAAAAACAGCATGGTACTGACAAAGAAACAGACCTGAGGACCAGTGGAACAGATTAGAAGATGTAGAAACAACTCCCGACACACAAAGTCACCTCATTCGATAAAGTAGCCAAACACCCTCGCTGGAGGAAAGATAGCCTCTTTAATAAATGGTGCTGGAAAAACTGGGTTTCAACTTGCCAAAGATTAAAACTAGACCTATATCTCTCACCATGCAGTAAACTAACATCAAAATGGATTAAAGATATAAGTATTAAAACAGAAACACTGGACCGGCTGGAACAGAGGTTAGGTAGAACTCTTGAAGACATTGGTGTAGGAAAAGATTCTATGAACAAAATCTCAGTTGCCCATGAACTAGAAGAAACAATCAACAAGTGGGATCTTTTCTTATTAAAAAGCTTCTGTACAGCAAGAGAAACCACCAACAGTGTGAAGAGACAACCCACAATGTGGGCAAAAATCTTCACCTGCTCTTCCTCAGACAGAGGTCTACTATCTAGAATCTATAAAGAAGTTTAAAAAAAATCAGACCTCCCAAATTTAAAGACCCAATCCAAAAATGGGCATCTGAAATGAATGGACATTTCTCAGACAAAGAAGTAGAAATAGCAAATAATATGAAAAAATGTTCAACATCACTGGTCATTTGAGAGATGCCAGTGAAATCAACACTGAGATTCCACCTCACTCCAGAAAGAATGGCTGCTATCATGAAATCAACCAATAACAAGCACTGGCGGGGCTGTGGGGAAAGAGGAACCCTGCTCCACTGCTGGTGGGAGTGTAGACTGGTGCAAGCACTGTGGAAATCAGTATGGAGATCCCTCAAAGAACTAGGACTGGAAGTCCCATTTGACCCAGCTATTCCCCTGCTGGGTAGCTTCCCCAAAGAATTAAAAGAATCATACCACAGTGATATATGTGCACCCATGTTCATAGCAGCACAATTTGTAATAGCTAAAACTTGGAAGCAACCCAATTCCCATCAACTGGAGACTGGATAAAGAAAATGTGGTTTTTTTAATAAATGGAGTACTACTCAGCCACAAAAAATGAGGAATTAGAGACATTTATAACTAAATGGATGCACATTGAAGTGATACTTTTCTTTTGGTACCGGGGATCAAACTCAGAACCTTGTGCTAGCGAGGCAGGCCCTGGGGCCACTGAGCTAAATCCCCGGCCCTGAAGTGATACTCTTAAGTGACATAAATAGGACACACATGTGTAAACACCAAATAGTTTCTCTAGTGTGAAAAACTGAAAATGTAAATAAGGACTAAAAGGTATAATAGATGATGTAAAATAGGAAGAAAGGGGGCAAAGGGGAATGGAAGAAGGATGGGTAGGGCAAAGGAAAGAAGGGAATGGAATTAATATGAGAAAATAGAAAAATGGAAACAAAGTCTTTGTAAATAGGGAGGGATGGAGGGGTTGAAGGGAGGGCAGGGGATGGGGAAAAAAATAAGAACCAAGAGACATTATGCAAAGGTGCAAATTTCCAATGATGAATGTCATTGTATTATATGCCTAGAATGCACCAATAAAACTAATTTTAAAAAATAAATAAATGATAGATAATAGGAAGTAGGAAAATAAATTGTTCTCAAAAGGGAGGGAGATCATCAGATTGAAGGAGGTGGGTGAAGGGATAAGGGATGAAAAAAAAAACTATGTACATGTACCAATGCCACACAAGAAATGTGAACATTAGGTACTGCAAACAGGAACAAAAAGAAAGGAAATGGATCAAGAGGTGAGTGGAGGAGTGTGGGAGGGAAGGGAAAGGGGATGACAAAAGAAATTAAGATGTGTTATGCATGTGTATTAACTTCCCACAATGAATATAAACATTATGCACTACATATATGTACTAATAAAAGAAAAGAAAAGGAAAATCCTAAAATTTACATGGAGGCACAAAAGGTCTAAAATGGCCAAAGTAATATTGAGAAAAACCAACCAACAACAAAAACAAAGCTGATTTCAAAACATACTACACAAATCTACAATAACTAAAACAGCATTGTACTAGGTATACACATGCATAAAATTGAAACTATAATTGTACCTGTTTCTATATACAAAAATCAACCCAAAATGGATCAAAGATCTAACATAAGACCTGAAACTTGCAAGACATTAGTGTAGGCACAGATTTTTTGGATATGACCCTAAAAGCATATGCAACAAAAGTAAAACTAGATAAGTAGGAATAGAGGAGTATTTCCTCTGCACAACAGAGTGAAATAAACAGTGAAAAGACAACCCAAAGAACTCAAACAACAGCAAAAACAAAAACTCCAAATAATCCAATTTAAAAATGGGAAAATAATCTGAATTTTCCAAAGACATAAAAGTAACCAATAGATATATAAAAATGCTCTATATTTCTAATCATCAGGGTAATGCAAATCAAATAATAATGACATATCATCTCTTCCTAGTTAGAATGGCTATTTTAAAAAAGATTGCCAGGTATGGTGGCACATACCTATAATCCCAGTACTCAGGAGACTGAGGCAGAAGGACTGCCCCAAGTTTGAGGCCAGCCTGGGCTGCACAGACAAAAAATAGGAAAAACAGGTGCACCTTAGACCATAATGTTAAGTGAAATAAATAAGACATACAGCTTAAATATCACAGGTTTCTCTTATATGAGAAACCCAGAGTAAAAACAAAGAGCAAAAGAAAAGATAGATAATAGGAAGCAGAGAGAGAAATTTTTCTCAAAAGGGAAGAGGATAAAGAGACGGAGAAGGGAGGAGGAAAGGGACAGGGAATAAAAAGAAAGAAACTGGGAAGTGTTACATACATGTACCAACTCCACAGAAGGAATGTAAATATTATGTACTGAAAATATGTACAAAAAGAATAAAAGAAGGGATTCAAAACATGGATGGAAGGGGGAGAAGTGGAAGAAAAGGGGTTGAAAAAAGGAACTGAGATGTGTTATGTACATGCACCACTCCACACACGAATGTAAACATTATGTACCGCACATGTGTACTAATAAAATTTAAAAATAAAAAACAGCAAATATTAGAGATGATGCAGAAAAAGCGAAACTGTTGTGAGATGTACTGTTATGTACTGTTGTGAGAATGTAAATTAGAACAACCATTGTGGGGGCCGGGGATTTAGCGCAGTGGTTCCGCTGTCTGCCTCGCAAGCACAAGGTTCTGAGTTTGATCCCTGGTACCAAAAAAAAAACATTACGGAAAAAAGTATGGAGATACCTTGAAAATTTAAAACTAGATGTGAATATCACATGTTCTCATTTGTGGAAGCAAAAAACATTAACTCATAGAAGACCTGAATAGAATGTTGGTTACAAGAGACTGGGAATGGTAGGGGATAGGAAGGACAGACCAAAGTAAGATGAGAGACACCAAAATACAGCTAGAAAGGAAGAACTGGTTCTGGTGTTGCTATAGTTTACAATCATCTATGATACATTTCAAAATAACTAGAAAAGCACAAAGTTTCTGAAAACATAGAAATTATAAATCTTTGAAAAGACAGGAGTTCTAATTACCTTGACTTGATCATGACACGTTGTTTACTCTATCAGACTGTTGTACTGTGCCACATATATATGTACAAATATTATGTATTAATAAAAAGTTCTAATGCCTAGCCAAGTATATCTGAAACCAATTAAATCAGAATCACTGACAGTGGACCTGTGATTAGTTAAAACACATACACACATGCATGCATACACAAAATGAGCTACAGCTTCACTCCTCTTAGAATGGCTATTATAAAAAAAAAACAGGTGGGGGTGTAGCACAGTGGTAGAGCACTCAGTATGTGCAAGGTAATCCCCAATACAAGGATGTGGAGAAAAAAGAACTCTTATAAACTGTTAGTAGGAAAGTTAGTACAGCCACTATGAAAATAAGTATAGAGGTTCCTCAAAAAATTAAAAATAGAAGTACTTTATTATCTAGCAATTCCACTGCTGGGTGTATATCCAAAGAAAATGAAATCAGTACGTCAAAAAGATATCTGCATTCCTATGTTTACTGAAGCACTATTCACAAAAGCTAAGAAAGGGAATCAACTTATTGGATGAATGGATAAAGAAAATATAGACATACACAATAGAGTACTAGACAGCCATTTAAAAAGCATGAACTCAAATCATTTTGGACAACATGGATAAACATGAAGGACATTATGTTTAATTAAATAAGCCAGGCTCAGACAAACAGCACATGATCTCACTCATATGTGTAATATGAAATAGTTGATCTCATAGAGTTGAATCAAGACATAATTGTTATGAAAGGCTAAGAGAGGTAGCAGGGAGGGAAGGAGGAGATGTTGGCAAGTGGGTATAAAGTTATAGTTAGGAGGAATAAGTTTTGATGTTCTTTTAAACATTAGGATGACCATAATTAACCATAGTGTATATAGTATTTCAAAAGAGCTAGTAAAGAGGATTTTGAATTTTCTTATCACAACACTATATATATAGTGTTGAAATATCACATAAAATGTATAGTTATTGTGTATCAATCAATTAAAAATAAAATAAAATTTTTTTAAATTAGGGGAACACTGCAATGGGCTCCTGGGATGGCCTCTCTTTTCCTGCAAAAAGAAACAGATATATCTGGTTTTACCCTTGTTCTGATCATGACTATAGAAGCTACAATAATACTTATTTTCACCAAATCTGGGGTTGAACCCAGGGAGCTCTGAGCTATATGCCCCACCCTTAAAAACATTTTTTTTTAATTTTGTGATAGCCCAAGCTTGCCTTAACCTTGCAATCCACAGGCCTCAGTCTCCTGAGTTCTTGGGATTATAGCTGTGTGCCACTATGCCTGGCCACAGTAGTCATCTTGTGTCCATGAGAAACTAGGCATAAAAACTGAATTGAAGCAGCAATGGTTGAAAAAGAAATGAGCTACAGGCCCCATTTCAGCAGCAGCTTACTGTCAGACTTCATATTAGGTGAGAAACATAATACTTTATTTAAGTCATTGTATGTCAAATTGTCAAGGAATATTGATAAATTCTTTCATTAGCCCACCTTATGGGCTTCTCTTACACATTCAGTGGATACTGATTGATCATCACAAGTTAAGAGCAGATTCATGTTTTCTGTACTACTGAGGGCACAGGGCAATTGCTGTATCTTGTTCACTTACCTCCTCCCAAGGCCTAGAGCAATACTTTTCCATTATCTCATTCATCTTTTGCTGAGAGGAAACTTCCTTTGATGTCAAGTTTAAAAAATCCATCACAAAGTAGAAAGCTGAAAATGCCTGCACAAGAAAAATTCAGTTTTAGGTGGGTGTGTCCAACATACAAGAACATTGATCTTATCCCTTTGGGGGCTGAATTTTTCCTCAGAGAAGAAGAAAGCTACCTTCTACCTGGCAATTTCCTGCAGCAAACAAGTCATATACTTTAACTCTAGGTAAAATAAACCCAATGTTATTTTTTAATGTATACATATATAACAAGTCTCTAACAAAAGTATATATATCTATATATTTATATATCTATGTATCTTAACATTTCTTAAGAAATTTTGTTTCCTTATGCCTGTAATCCCAGCTCTCAGGAGGCTGAGGCAGGAATTAGTTTGAGGCCAGCATGGGCTATATAGTGTGACCCTGTCTCAAAATAAACAAAAAGAAAAAAAAAAGAAAAAGAAAAAAGAAATTTTGTTTCATTCTTTAGCTAGATTTCTCTACCACTTTCAATCCAAATAGTTATCTGGTAATGTAACTAACACTTTTATCAGGTTTCCAGGAACAAAGCCAGAAATTTGTTATTGAGGTGGTATGTGTCTCAAATCCCAGCATACCGGGAGGTTGAGGCAGGAGGATCACAAGTATGAGAACAGCATGGGCAACTCAGTGACTTAGCAAGACCCCGTCTCAAAAATTTAAAAAATGTCTGGGGATGTAGCTCAGTGCAAAGGCCCTGGGTTTAATCCTTAGAAGGAGGAGGAAGGGAAAGAGGAGGAAAAAGAGAGGAGGGGGAGGGAAAAACAGGAAGAGGAGGAGGAGAGGAAATGAAGTAGGGGGAGGAAGAGGAGAAGAAAAGAGGAAGAAGAGGAGGAGGAGAAGGAAGAGGAGGAGGAGGAAGAAGAAGAAGGTGTAGAAGAGAAATTTAACCCAAAGCCAAATTTGTCCATAATGAAATAAAAATAAAAAGGAGTTTGTTAAATCATTTTCCAAAAGTTCAATAAAAATATATTGACTGTAATTTGAAATATAAATTAAATGAAGCACTTGTAGTCACAGGTAAAAACAGAAAAAGGCGCTACAGATTTTTTTTTTTGGACCGGGGATTAACTCAGGATCTTGCGCTTGCAAGGCAGGTGACAGAACCACTGAGCTAAATCCCCAGCCGCTACAGGTTTTTTGTATGTTTGTTTTGTGGTACTGGGGATTGAAGCCAGGGAGTGTCAAGCTATATCCCCAGTCATTATTATCTGGGGAAAGGGTCTCACTGTGTTTCCCAGGATGTACTCTGCCTCAGCCTCTGGAATAGTGTGATTATAGGCCTGCATCATGACACCCAACTGGATTACAGTTTTATGTAAAAATCAGGCCCTAAACAAACTGTTTGACTTGTCCCCACTCCCTCATGCTAACTCAGCTAGTCATTCTAATTTGCTTCTCTAACAACTTCTCTGCTTGCACATTACTAGTTATTAGGCCAGCTCTTCTCTAGCAGGAAGCATTTTAGAGGCAGGGTTAGGTAATATCAATTGCAGGGTCATCTGTCTCTGGCATGTGTCTGATTCTGCCTCCATATTTCTATATAGATGTAGTCCCTGACACCAATGGGAACATTTACTCCCAGCTATTGTTCAGTTTAGGCTCATGGTTTGACTTTCATATCTATGTTCTTTATATATTTTTAGTCTATGTCAAGGGTTCTTACTCTGGGAAACATAGGTCCATTTCAAGGGACCTATTTTTTGACATATTTTTACATGCCCATTTTTCTGCTTGCAGCATCCTTAGCTTTCATCAGATTCTCAAAAGAACCTTGTGATCTCTTACAGAGTTAAGAATGACATTATGCTAAATGAAAACATTTAGCATTATAACATATAAAACATACAACATTATGCTAAGTGAAATAAACCAGTCACAAAAGTATAAATACTGTGTGATTCCATTAAATAATGGCATCTGAAATAGCCAAATTCATTCAGAAAGTAGAATGGTAGTAGCATCAGTGGCTAAATTGACATTTTGTTTAATGGCTGCAGATTTTCAGTTTAGGTAGACGAAAAAGTTCTGCACATGGATAGTGGAGATGATTGTGCAATAATGTGTAATTACTTAATGCCACAGAACTGCATACATAAAAATAGTTAAAATGGGAAATCTCACATTATGTGTATTTTACCATATGTACAAAAAGAAAGAGAAAATGACTGGTTTAGACAGCCTCAATATTTTGCTTCTAGTTTTTGTGTTGGTTAAACAGGTTATGATTTAGAATCCTTTCTTAACGTAAGAGTCAAATATGCAATGTGGAGTCATTTAACAATCCCATTATATACAGGAATAGAAAATATGGTCTTCTATTATAAATATCTGAACCAAATCTAAAGCAATGTCTTAATTTTTTCAAATAAGTATGATAAATACTGTACTTTTATATCCCCCCCAAATAAAGGTATAATATAGAAATAGTTTTTTTGTAGTCACAATAGATAACAAATCTTTCAATTAAAATCAGAAGCAAATTCTGATAGGTGAGCTGTATGGTTTTTAATTTTTATCAGACAATCATGCTCCAGAATAAGGTCACTTATTTCTCTTCCCTTACTCAGGTACTAATTCATTCATATTCATTCATTTTTTTCATTCCATCAACTTGTCAACTTTTGTGGGAGCCTTCATGTGTCATGGCCTAAGTGGTAGCTTTCCCTTCAACATGTTTTTCAGATATTCACCAAACACTGGATTAATATCTAAGATGGCCTGTTCAATCCATGGGGAAAGGGAAAGTATCTTCTATAATGGATCAATGCTTATACAAACATGGATCAGAATTCAACTGAGAAAATTTAAGTTGTTGATGGGATAGAATGGCAGTGTTTAAGGTATTTTTACTTGATTTATATATATGGTATAATAAAAAATAACCTTAACTTTATTTAGAATGCTTCCTTCTTTTTTTTTTTTTTTCGTACTGGGGATCAAACTTGGGACCTTGCGCTTACAAGGCAGGCGCTAGAACCACTGAGCTAAATCCCCAGCTCCTAGAATGCTTCCATTTTTAATCTCAAGAATTATATCAAATGACCAAAAATTCTTTTAATACACCAGGAAAAAAACATTGGTCAAAATCAGATGGTTCAAGGTCATATCCCCAAATTTCTTTCTGTAGCTGTAATGATTCTTTAAAAGATTTTAGAAAAAAAGTCATTCTGATCCTACTCTAAGGATAGGGATTTGGGGGACTTAAATCAGCAGATGTTCTTTTGCTAGAATGGGTTCAAAGGCAGTTCTTGAGGGAAATACTGCCTTGGTTCTAGGAATTCTTCAACTTGCCTTTAGATACCCACTGACCAGCTCCCTCTCCAAGTTTATAGTTTGATTTTTAAAAAGTAATTGCAAATGCCTGTTAATAAAGGTCTTAAACAATTATTTTAATTTATGCATAGATTTTCAACTGCTATTATGGAACCAGTGCCCCCAACCTCTGTGTTGTTCTGTGGTCAACTGTACATATGTGTAAACAAATACATTTTAAGTGTTTTTTTTTTTTATTTTAAGTGTTCTTTAGTTCCAGTTCCTTATTGAATTTGTTTCTACTTTCTTGTTTATATAAATGGGATGGTGTGATCTTAACATAATTCTTAAAATATTTCATAAGTAATTCCCAACAGATGTTTCCTCTTTTTTGTTGGTGTTTCCACTTTGCCTATAACATTGGAATCAAGCTAGTAACCAAGGCCACCATGCAGCTAGAATGACTAGAGCCTTGACAGTTTTTAGTACTGTATTTACAGATTTAGAATTAAATCATCAGGGATGAATGCAATTGTAGCAAAAACTCCCTCCTCCATAAACTCTCTGTGGTTTGAGAGCACTCTGTCTAACTGGTTCAGAAAATAATAGGAATGCAAATGGACTTTTGTTGCTGTTTTTGCAAATAGTTATGCTTCAAGTCCCAGTAGTTCAGAATGAGAACTTCCACTGTAGAATTAAGACTGCTAGGAGAAAGAAAGAAACTTTTCAAGAGCTTACCTGATGCTAGGGTATGTTAGCTTTTTGCTCTTTGCCATGGTGTGTGGGGGCTGGCTCTTACACATTCACAAGAGCCAACTATTAAATTTCAGGAGTTTTTGCTTTCTAGTTGCTATGAAGTTGGTGGCTTGGACTACGCTCTGGTGGGAATAGTAACACCACTGAAATTGGCAAATGCCACAAATCAGCTCCCCATCTACCAAGAACTTGTTATTAGACATTTATCAGCCATGTCACTGATTGTTTGGCATGTATTGTTCACAACTAATTGTCAATGAAATAGTATTACAATCCTCATTTTATAAAGGGGTGATTGAAAAATAAGATGAATATTTTTTAAATTTTAAATCTTATAACAGTAAAAGACACATTACCAAGAATGATGGGATATGTGTGTTCAAAGCAAGGGGAAGTATTTTAAGTATTTTGAGGGTAATTAATGGCAGTGTCTTTTACTGTAATATATTTTTTAATTTAAACATTCACTATATTTTGTGATCACTTCTTACTGATCAAATGTTTATGGCAATTTCTCTCAAACAAAAACATTACAGTGAGTCTTCATCTACTTTATTCACCAGATCTGGCAACATGTGACTTTTGATTCTTCCCCAAAGACAAAGTGATCATTAAAGGTAAATATTTTGAACCGATTCAGGATAATCAAGATAGCCATGACAGTGCAACTAAAGACATTCATGAAAGAAAACTTTATAGAACTGTTTCAGAAAGTGGCAAGAATGATGGGATAAGTGAGTTCAGAGTGGGGGGGGAGCATTTTTAGGGTGATTTTTTTAAAAATATAAACATTCTCCATAGTTTCTGACTACACATCATAGATAACAAACCAGACCCTCCTACGGCCCCCACTCAAATTTAGGCTTTAAGAAGAAATGACAGAGGTGACAAAAAAAAGACCTGAAGCAGAACGAAACTGCCAAAGCAAGACTAGGCCCCAGCTAGTGCTGACCTTGAGGGCTATATCCAGAGAAGAAAGATGCTGTTTTGAGAAATTAAAGGAATCAGCAAACTGAGGTTTAGAAAGCGGTGAGAACAATCTTAATGAGGGACTAAGCAACCAAATAGAAAAGTCTCTAGGGGAACTCAAGGCCCCTCCACCATTTTCCAACCCATACATCTCCCTACTTTGGTTGAATGAATCACATTCAAAGGCAAGAGATTCCATTCCCTGAGGAGGGAAGGTTTGCTCAAACTTGAAGGCAGGAATTGAGCCATGTTTCCCATAATGCAAAGCTTTTAAAGAAGTTAAAAAGTAAACACACAGGCTATATTCATTTTCCTTCAGATTTACTTCCTAGCAGTAACTGGAATGAAAAAGGCCCTTGCCTATCTCCAGCAGCCCTGACTATGTGCTTCTCTCTGTGGTACCCACCCCTCCTTCCTCTTCTAAAAGTTCAACTAAAGGAAAGGAAGGGCTCTGGCACCTAAAACCAAAGAGTAGAAAACCAATGCCAGTTCAGCCACATGGGATTCAAGTGAGGTTCTAGTTTGTTCTGAATTTGGATTTGGAGCCAGCTAACAGCCAAGTGTTACTCTGCCAGCCATTGTCCTGTGATGTACTTCCCTCAGGAAACTTGTGGTGTCTGTTGGCATTTCTACAAAATGAGAGAAAAACGTGTGCAGGAAAATCCTTTTCTGTTTTGGCTTTTCATGTAAAGATATGATGCTTGGAGCAGTAGCTGCTGTCTTAGTACCACTAGAAGGTCAAGAAGATAATGGAGAAACTGACCCCAAATCCTAATATTGTTGAGCCAAAGAACTAACCCAGAATTATCTCAAGATATTTTGTGGGAGAAAAATGAACTCTATTATTTAGAGCCTTTATGGAACATTGTGTAACTTGCAACCAAAATCATCTTAACCAATGTACCTCATCATTTCACAAACTTACCCCAAAATCCCCTTGAAGCGGTGGCAAGAAAATCCCATTGAAGGCACACTGGGAGTAAGGGCAGTAACTGGTGTTGAAGAGCTCAAGGATACTTTGCCGACATTGCTGATAGTTTCCAATTCCCTGTATTTGAAACTGATCAAATGGCAGAGTCTTTTCAAATCTCTTGGTGCAAGGAGTCTTGTAAAGTTCACTTACATTCACAAACTTCTCATAACCGAGGTGAAAGCATGAGTCCTCAAGGATTCCATTACTTGAAACCTAAATGGAAAAATCATTTGAAGGAATCTTGTGTAAATACTTAGGACACAAAATGCACAGTCTGACTTCATTGCTATTTAAACTTCATATAACATTCCAGTACTCAGCATTGGCATCTATACATCCTTGCCTTTCCTTTTCATCCTTGGGAATAAGTAAGAAAATAGATTTGTGTAACAGGTACTAGAAGTGGTACAGATATAAATGTACTGGTATATTTTTAGAATGCTGATATAGCAAAAGTTGGGCCTAGAAATGCTATTGGTTGGGAATGTGCCTGAGTGTTTACTTCTAATGGCATAGGTCAGGAGCAGATTCAAAGAAAACTCTCAAGGCTCTCAAAAATGTGAAGCTGAGAGTAGTAGTTCAGAGGTCTGCATTCTGCCCTTTTCTCTCCTCCCTTGAGAAAGAATTAGAAGCCCTAAAAGCAGGAAGGTATTTTAAGTCCTTTAAGTCAATAGCATTAAAATGATTTGCAGTCTATCCCCCAAAAGAAGAAAGGGGGCTGTGGTGAATAAGCTTAGTAAACCTTGAAGGTTTAAACCTAAACCTGAATGAGAGAACCTCACTCAGTTCTCTCTCTCTCTCTCTCTCTCTCTCCAGTCTCCCTCACCCCTCTCTCTCTCTCCTTCATTCATGGTGTTCATCTTATTGAGAGTGCTTTTGAGAGAGAGAGAGAGAGAGAGAGAGAGAGAGTCCCTTAGAGGGGAGCAGAGAATTGCTTGTCCTTTTAGTGGAGATGGAAAACAGCTGTATATGACAACCTTACTCTGTTTGTCACAATGTGCCTGGTACTCTCATGATGCTGAGTGTTTAACTTTTCTTGCCTTTTTCACAATGCAAATATCATTTGGGAACAAGATTTGAAGGATTGATTGATAAATGTGTTTTCCCTAAAGTATGTTTTTTCCTCTGCCTATCCGGGTCATTATTAACAAACCTGGTTTCTATAGTTTGTAGAACAGGGAGATTAAAAAGTAGTCTATGGGCCAGGGATTTAGCTCAGTGGTTCTGCCACCTGCCTTGCAAGCGTAAGGTCCCAAGTTCAATCCCCAGTACAAAAAAAAAAAAGTAGTCTAGAAGAACATATAAATTACAGGCCTTCCCCTTGAACAATACTGTAATATGTCACTTTCATTACCCACAGGGGTGAGAAATTAATTCCCAGGAAAAGATCTAAGTTGTGTCCTTGGAGATAGTGCAGTAAACAAACAAGGAGGGGATGTCTGGATGGAACAATTCATAGGGGTCGACCAGCTGTAGTTTGGTATCCTGCCTGAAAAGGTTTGGAAAGTACAATAACCAACTTCAGACCAATTACTAAATTAGAAAGGAAATAACAGGATGTGGGGGCTGAAGAACCAGATGTGAGGAGTGCAGGTCTGAATTCATTTATACTTGCCTGAATGTCCTTGGCCAGTTTCTGCTGGAGTGCTTCATCCTTCCCATAGCACAAGAAGCTGTGTGTGTACACATTGTAGTCCTTACCATAGAGGCGAAATTGTAGAGAGTTGTCTGAGGATTCAGTAGTGTGGTCTGGGGGCACAAAAGTGATTTGTGTAGAAGCTCCCCCAAGGTCCAAAGCTCCAAAGGTTTCCTGACTATTGCTTTCAAGTGAGACCAGGCTGAGCCAATTCAATTTCTGAAAAAGAATATAATCACCAAGTACAAAAAGTCTCTGTAGATGCTGCTTTTCACACTATTGTTTTAAACTCAGGGGCTTCCTAAGCTAGAAAAACAGGAGCAGAAAGCTTAGGCAAAGCTCACTAGAGGTTTGAGTCTGTATGAAATCAATAGCAGGAAAAGAAGGGCTTAGCTCAGACAGCAGCAACATAGTAGGAGTATAACTAGTACTTCCAAGAGGTCTGGAGCCAGGCAGAATCACTTTCAGATCCCTACTTAGTCAGTCATTAGCTGTGTAACCTTGGGCCTAATTCTTAGGCATCAGAATAGTCTCCTTTAAAAGGGGGAGTAGAACAGTACCTCATATCTGAGGATAAAGTTACACAGTGCACAAAAAGTGCATAGCACAAGACACACAGCACTAGGTGAATACTGGGTATTCTTATTTTTAATGATCAATTTTATTTTCCTTTCTGTCTCTCTAATGTGAAGGCATGGCTTCCATATTCTCCAGTAGTAGTAGAAGTACTATTGCCTTAGGTGATCCTTATGAGTGAGAAAGTAAATTAATTAATTGGTTAATTAATCCATCATTGATGCTGGCTAGTGTCCCAAATACTGTCTGAGATGGTGATAGCATTGGTCCCCAAGAAGCCACCTTCATGTGTGCTATGAAGTATTCACCTGAGTGAATTTTCCCAGCAGATAGTTGATAGTAATCCAGCCATAGGCACCTTCTTCTTGGCCAGTGATGATCTTGGCACCCTGGAAGTCAAAGGGGTAGTTGCTAAGGCTACTCGACACTTTTTCCAGGACACTTTGTGCCAATTGTTCATTTTCCATTCTACGCAAAAGAAGAGGTGAGGTTAGCATTTTTTCTTAATAATTATACCTACTCATTTCAGCCAGTGCTTCTAGGCAAGGATCCTAAGATGTGAACTATAAAACAATGGAATAAATGGAGATGTGGGGATGCTCACATGTGGTTGTCAGAGGAACCCTCTGGTTTTTTTTGTTTTTTGGTACCGGGGATCAAACTCAGGACCTTGCACCTGCGAGGCAGGCGGTGGCACCACTGAGCTAAATCCCCGGCCCGGAACCCTGTATTTTTGAGGAGGTAGAGCTAATATTTGGTTCTCTCTCTTCAAATCCAACTCCTTTCAATTCGTGAGAAGGTAGATCTTCTTAAAATATCATTTTTGCTCTGTTGTTCTCTAGTTCAAAAAATATCAAAGGCTCTTAAAATGACTATGGTGGTGGTAGTAGCTAGATATGGTCTCATCACCACACCCTACAGCTGATGTGTTTTATATGTATTAGCCACTAGTGGTAGCTCCTAGTTGGTTATACAAACTCTGCTTGAGATTTTTAATTAGGGCTATAATAGAAAGAGGTGGCAAATGACCAGAAACAGATACTCAACCTCCCTTGCTACCAGACTAAGGAAAAAAATCTTCCTCATATTATCAGTTCTTAGAGGCCTTGAGACCTAAAAAGGAGTTTTCCAAGGTTTTCATAGTGAAGATGGGATGCAGTTACTTTCAAAATCCAGGCTATGCAATACTGAAAGCCTCTGGTGGTGGCAGTAGGGGGTGCTACCATGTAACTGTAATCGCTCATCTGAATAATATCCATATCTACCATCTGCCTTCCTTTCATCCCTAGCTTTCCTCCTCTCTCGTCCATCTCCAGCAGTGGTACCAATCGTAACATTCTTAAATGGCTTCCCACTATATCCAGATAAACTCCAAACTTCCTAGCAAGTTTCCTAGCATTCGAGGCACTCTGTGATCTGGACCCCGACTGCATCTGGATCCCATATGCAACCTATAACTACCAGGTATGTGACCCTTGACTTAACATTTGTAACCCACAGCTTCATTATCTTGTTTATAATAGTTAATAATATTTCTCACTTCACAGAGCTATGATTAAATTAAACAAAGTGTTAAGTGCTTAGCACAGTGCTAAAAACATAGCAAAGCCTCAAAAAATGATCTACTATTATTATTAAATTACAAAGTGATAAAATATGATCACAAAATAAGATTACAACAAGGACCCTTAGCTTCTATCTATGCAGAACTATTCAGTCTTCTGACTATTTCCCCACTCCCCTCATTTCCCTGCCTTTGCATATCCATCAGAATGCAAACTCCAAGAAATCAGGAACTTTGTCCTTTTCTGTGCTGTAATCTCAGCACTTAAAACAGTGCAGAACACAGACTAAGTGCCAAATAAAAGTTTATTACTGGATGCATGTGCATGCTGTCTGCTTTGCCAGTCATGCCTTTCCCTTAACCTCTGACTCATCCTCTGTTCTGACACTTCTTTCTGACCACAATGTCTTATCCTAGGCAGCACAAAGTGCCCCCCGTAGCAGCTCTGAGCATTCTTTTATAAAAAACTTGATCAACCTCTACGGAAATTCTGGTTTCCTTGAGGGCTGAGTCACCTACTTCAATATTCTAGGCAGAGTAAGTATTCATGACATACTGAATGAATGAATGAATGAATGAGCAAGTAAACAACTAGTGCATACAGGTACCAAGTGGTGACTAATTAAGAATATACTAACTGTGATTAGTTGTTTTGGGGTATCTATATTTCTCCTCTAGTCTTCCTCCTCCAAGTTACTGATTGACTAAATTTGTATCCCAAATCTCAAGCACATAGACTCAATCTTTCTCTTGCCTTCTCCTTGAGTTCCCCATGGGGAGATAGACAAAGCTTTTTTACATACTTAAAATCTTACTACTGTATTATGCATACTCTGAGTTTTGGAGTTTTATTCACACTGAAATTTTCTTTCTTAGATGTTGACTTTGAGAGAGAGAGAGAATTTGAGGTGTTAGGGAAATGTGGCCCTCTCCTATAATTTCAGAAGTTCTTGGACTGCTTCTTATACTTAGCCACTTTTGGTCCCTACATGCTGCTATACCTGAGCAAGCGCATGCCCGCTGTAGCTCCCAGGTAAACAGGTGTCTCTTGGTGCAGAGACTTTGGAACCACATTCCTGGACTTTTCCATACATTCAATCAGGTATGTTTCTAAATCATTTATTTTATGAGCATATTTTGAGATTCCAGGACCTAGAGAAAGATATAGAAGATGACAAAAAAAAGTATAGGACATACCTTGATAATATTTCAGCAAAATATGATTCAGACTGAGCGAATACAAGAAAGCAATTTCCTGATGTGCTATATATTAGGTTGTTATTCTTGGAGGGCAACTTTGAACCTAACATCAGTATGATTTAATTTTCAGCTCTTGGGCTGTGTTTGGTATTCAATAACTTCACCACTGGATGGAGCAATTTCATATTCAATATGTAACATCTCAGCTTCTGATAGGGATCTTACAAATAGGTTCACTATTTGGATGATTCTTTCACTAAGTTGTAATTAATAACATTAGTTCCTAAAAGACCTAAATAAATATATTTAGAACTAAAAATAAGCACCAGATTCATTGACGCTGAAAAGATAGAAGCTGCTCCTAACTAGCTATGTGATCACAGCCAGTAAACTAAAATTTCTGAGGCAGAGTTTCTTCCTTTGTTAGATGAAATGGGAATAGAATCAATGTCTCTTCAGTGACTTTTCCACTCCAAACCCTGACATCCTAGTAAGATTGTTTTTCCCGTTTTAGAGAAAAATTCACTGTTGCTATAGAGAAGATTAGAGCTAAGATTCCTTAAGCTTTTGAAGTTAACACTCAAGATTTTCATCTCACAATAAGATAATATATAGTGTTTCATAAGGAGTATTCTTTGAAGATAATTTTTCAAATAAGTTAAACAGATCATTCACAAGTTTAAAAGTAGACTATTTAAATATGAGAAAATCGTGTCTAAATTACCAGCTATTTTGATTCAGATAATCTGGCCTTAAATGTCTGGTTAACTCTCTTTTGAAAGGGGAAAATACTGTATTTTTTAGACACTCATGCACTCATGAGATGAGTCTTGGAAGAAAGACATCTTCTAGATTAAAAACCAAACTTTTAAAAAACAGAAGACAGTGAATTAAATAGAAGAGGGATTGGGATCTTATAAAATGAGCGACTGAGATCTTAAAATATGTAAGAAGTATTGTCTCAGTATTGATTGAGCCAAAGTCTCAGGGTACCAGGCTATTGAGAAGAATGACTTTCTCTCTTGAAAAGATCTCCTCTCTACTACTCTGTTGACAAATAAAAATTAGTAGAACTATACAGGCCATTAGACTAAAACTCAATTATTTTCTGGAATATAGGTTATCTGTCTGAAAATAAAATAGTAGATTCCTGGCTGAAAAGGCCAAGAAAGATAACAGTCAGAGCGGTTGTGGTGCAATACAGAAATGTCTAGTCATGGTTAGGTGGAGGGAGTGAAGAGAGCCAAACCGTCAACAACCTCCTTGGAGTGTGACCTTAAAACAGACTAGAAAATAAATTAGTATGTAACATGGTGGTTCAGAGTAGCAGGAAGCCTGGAGTGTACTTAGGAGACCTAGATTCTTGTACTGGTTCTGTTGCTACTTGTCAGGAACTAATCTTCCAGGTTTTTGCTTCCTTCTCTATAAAACAAGATTTAAATGATCCATTAGGTTCTTTTCTTAGCCTAAGAATCTCTGATCTGGTCTTTCCTGCTACACAGAGGCTGAAGGCTTTAGAAAATTTCTTCCAAGCTGTAGATTAGAGGACAAAGATTGAGAAAGTAGCAATTCCCTGGACCACCAGCAGCTGTACCTGGGGAGACATTAGAGATACACATTCCCAGGCTTCCTCCTAGATCTGACTCAAGAACTCTGCACTTGGGACCCTGTGGATGCAGGGTGATTCTGATGCAGTTCCAAGTCTAAAAACAACTGGCTAAGATGTGGGTTTTAAGTCAAGCAGACCTCGGTTTGCACTCCAGCTCCATTACTTACTAGCTCTTAGTGCCCCTAAAGAGTGGTATTAACCTTTTTTACTGTTGGTAGTTTCATTTTAAAAAATGCAAATAATACTTATGATATTATTTTTATAATTATAAAATAAAAACAGCAGTCCCACTGTGTTCTTAATTTGACTTCCCATGCTTAGGGTTTCTTTTTCTCTTTCCTTGTACTTGCCATGCACCTCTCATGTTCTCATATTCCACTGAATCCCTTTCCCCTTGTTTCATCTTACCTTTTAATTTACATTCTTCTATCTGATACACCACCCCTGTGTCATTCTCCTTTTCGGCTGGCCACTTGTAGATATACAAATTTGTATGAGAAGAGCCTGCATCCAGCACAATCCCATACTGAGGGCAAAACAAATTTTTTAAAAACTTATCAGTATCACATCATACTTCTCCATATTCAGCTTGCAATGGGAAAGGGACAAGGATGGGAGTTTTCAAAAGCATAAGGATAAAGTACAGTATTTTAATTTGAGAGGAACACTGGGTAGGGTAGGAGGCTGGAAGGCTGGAGTTATCCTGATCAAAGAGTTACAAGGACACCCATTAAGATGGTCTCTTAATGGTGTTTGCACATTAGAAACATTCACACCTTACCCAGGGTGAGGCCTGAGCAACAGTATTATTTAGAAGCTTTGTAGGTGATTCTAATGTGCAGTCAGGATTCAGATATATACACATGCTGAAGTAGCTGACACACTACGGAAGGAATAGAAAGCCATTCATCCAGTAGCTCTCAAATTTGTATACACATTGGAATCACCTGGAGAACTTCAAAATCTATCAGGCCTGTGTCAGACCCCCAGATAATATGATTTAATTGGTTTGGTATGTGCCCTGATCTTTGGAATTTTTATGAGATCTCATGTGATTCTAATGAGCAAATAAGTTTGGGAACCACTGAGTTAATCCACTGAGGGTTACACATCCACAATAAACATTTTTATCTAATTTAGTTTAGTGAGTATGGAGTTTTGTTTTAAAAAGAGACATAGAAAATAGTGCATTTGCTTTTAATTATGAATATAACTATAAAATTATATCTAATACATCTTAAAAGAATATATAAATTTCGTGTTTCAGCTTTTTAAGACTAGGGGCTATTAAAGGAAGAAAGTAAGTATGGAGAAGAGGGGAAAAGACAACATAAAAAAGAACTATATAAGCAGAAGAGAAAGAACAAAATCAACCTGTCATATTTTATGAGTGCATTAAGTATATCTTGGCAGGTAGTACAGGAAACTTTGAATTATCTAATCTCTCAAAACAATGTTATAAAGTATGTGCTACTTTTACCCTTCCTACATAAGTGACAAACAACATGTTAAATAATTTATTCAATACACACAGCTAATAGGTGACAGAGACTGAATTTGAATCAGAATCAGACTGAAGATCGTGTGCTTAAGACCTTATACTGAAACACAGGAAGCAAGGGCTGGACAGTAGTTTTCAAATTGGTGCTCCCTTTTAAGGACATTAAAATAAGGAATAACTATAGTGAATGCCAATCTTAAATGTATACCAGTGAATTTCTGTATATATGCACATCCATATAAGTACCAGTAACACAATATTGAACCATTTTTAGCCTCCAGCAGGCTTCTTGATGCCCTTCTCAATCATTTCACCCCACTGCCTTGATTTCTATCACCATGATTGAATATTTTGTTTTGGGGTGTGTGTGTGTGTGTGTGTGTGTGTGTGTGTGTGTGTGTGTGTGTGTGTGTGCCTGTGGGTGGTACTGGCGTGAGGGCCTTTGCACTAATCTATATCCCGAGCTCTGAATTTTGAGATAGGCTCTCGATAAGTTGCTAAATTGTCTGGCCTGGACTTTAACTTGCTATCCTCCTGTTTCAGCTTTCCAGAGTGTTGGTATTACAGGTGTGTAATACACTTGGCTTGCCTGATTTTGAACTGCAATAAGTGGGACTCACAAAATGAATCTATGCTATGTCTAACTTCTTCATATTATGTCTGTGAGATGCATTCAAACTATGAGTATCAATAGTTCATCCTTTTCTACTGCTGTAGATTATTTTATTATATGCATACATTATGTTTTCACCCATTCTATTGTTGATGAATATTTGGCTTGTTTGTAATCGGGGGCTATTGGGACTATAGCTACCAGAAACATTCTTGTACATTTTATTTTGTGCCAATAAACACATTTTCTTTGGATATCTACCCAGGAGTAGATTACAAATGCCCATTTGGATCAGTTGATACTTCTGGTTATATCCCTGAACTTAATCAGGGAAAATTCAATGGTTGGTTAATGACATCTTCCATGGGCTTGTGGGGATAGGTACATAGACATTTTATCATTCTCATACAAGAGAGAAACAAGAAGGAAAGTAAATGGTGAAGCAAAGAAAAAAAAAAACAGAGGTGGCACTTCTGAAATGTGAGCCAACCCTTGTTATACTGTACTTTGTTGCACATTTGAGATGTGAAACTAAAAAGTATGATCTGTCACTTGGGGAAAAAATATATCCCCTTGTATTATCTTCTAAGAACCTCCAGACAAGAATGAAGATAAAGAGACCTTCTTGGGCCACTTCAAGCAAAAGGTAGAGTCTCTTGAGTCAAACTATTTCATTTCATGAGCAATCAGGAAGTGTCACTGTGCAAATCTTGAAAGGATCCTTGACCTTCTATAAGTTCCAGTGTTCACTGCCATATGATGACAACAGGGAGCCCCTCCAGTAATTACTGGTATTCCCTTGGGAACAAAAGAGCCTTGGGCACAACAAGGAAGCCAGCTGAACAGATTCTCTTTCAGCTAGGCTTGCAGTGAAAGGAAACCAAGAAATGATTTAGGTAGTGACCACTGCAGGCAGGGAAGGATGCTGACTGAGGTCTGAGGCCTTTGGCCCCATGGGAAACCCCCCAGAGTGAAGAAAGAAGCTCCAAGTTTACACAGTAGAAACTTGTGTTACTCCCTAACAGGGCCTTTGAAATCTTCTTGTCGAAAAATGTCCCAACAACAGTAGTATGTGATAAAAACTAAGGAGGCAGGAACAGCAAGTGCCCTTTATCTGGAATCAAGACATTTTATTTTGTCTAACTTTGTTGATGTGAAAGTTACCCCTCTAATAGAACAAAGGGACCAGCCTTGTTTCTGTCAGCTTCCTTCTTTACAACCTTATACAGTGAGGTGGTTGACAAATAAAAGCTTTTAAGTGAGTTTTGTTTGCAAGTATTTATGAAGTGAGTAGAGTGCATTATAACAGAGGAAATTGAAGGCATTTCATCTTGTGTATGTAGCACACTGGAAGGCTAACCTGTTGAACTTTGCCCAACGATTTTGGGGGTGGTTATTTTTGTTTTTGTTTTCTGCACTGGAATTGAACCGAGGGTTTCACACAGGCCAGGCAAGTGCTTTATCACTGAGCTACACCTACAGCTCTCTAAAATGTTTTGCAGACAAAAAATTGGCATTACTTCTTGAGAGGTAGCTAAATCTTAATTATCTGAAAGTTCTCAATTTGAGCATTCATGGAGTTTGCCTTTCATGGTTACAATGTCTACCTGAGCCCCGGTAGCCACTTTTGTTCTATCTTTTTTTTTTTTTCAGTTCTGGGGATCAAACTCGGGACCTTGTGTTTGTGTGGCAGGCGGTGGCACCGCTGGGCTAAATCCCCAGCCCCTCACTTTTGTTCTCTTTACACATTATTTTCCAACATGTATTCCAAAATGCCCAAGGCCTGCAAGGATCTCAGCAAGTAGATATTCCCAGAATTTTGGAGAATGTTCTTATTCTCTTCCTTTCCTGAGCTCACCAGTCCATTACCTAGTGAATCAGTGAAGTCTGCCAGCAGAGAAACCCAATGTTTTTCTATTTCATATTTAAAGCAGTTCCAAAAAGCCCCTCTATGTCTTTTATATTAAAGAAATAAATTAATAGGTTGTGAGGGAAAGATCTGATATTCCCTTATTATTTCAGTATTATTTTCTAAGAGTACTTAAAAACAAGAAAATAAAGGGGGAAAAGACATTTAAGATTTCATATAAATATTTTTATTATTAACAAAATAATAAACTATTATTTTTATTCATTTCCTTCCAGTCTTTTTAAATGTGCATTTTTAAATGTATTTGTATTCTTTTTTTTTTTTCAGTACTGGGGGTTGAACTCAGGACCTTGCATTTGCATGGCAGGTGTCAGAACCACTGAGCTAAATCCCCGGCCCCTAGTAAATCCCCACAGTAAGTTGTATTCTTACTGTGCATACAATTTTGTTCTAACCTAGCTTTTGATCATGCCCATGATTTCAGTGATTATAAGTGATTTTCACGAGCTATTCTGTAGGAACAGAAGTGTTGATGTGGAAAGATCAATAGAAATGACCTTTTTCAGCTGACAGGGCACCAATGCAGTGGTTCTTGTGAAGACCTGGAAATTTGGGCAGCAACAAACCCTGAGCTCACTGAGACTGGAGGCCACATGGAGATAGGGCAGGCCCTTCCAAGGACATGAATAATCCTATCTACACAAATTTATAGTTCAAGACTTCTGAGTAAATTTCCTTAGACATGGAAATACAGAGAAAACTGGAGTGTCAGATGGCCTGCTTCCTTGCAGAAATGGGATGTTGAACCCTTTTGTTGGAGTCTCCTCATTCAGAAAACACCTCCTGTCACACTGGCCTGCTGGCTGTTGCTTACAGGCCACCTGGCTTCTGTTCTAGAGTCTTTGCCCAGAAAGCCCTTAACCTGAGTTCCCAGCATTCTCTTATCTCCACAGATTAGATTCTTTTTGCCTAATCACAATGGCTGTATTTTTCCTCTAAAGATAGTGTTGAGCACATGATGTAATCATATATGTATGGGGCTATTTGGTTAATGTCTGTCTTTAGATATTAAGCTACATAAGGGCAAGTCCACTTTATTTACCATGGCATTTATAGCATCCTCTGTGGTATATCCTACTATATTTTAGGCACAGAGAAAAAACTCAACATAATTGTTGAATCAAATGAATGAACAAGGAGCTTTGGAAGCATATGGTTCCTAAATTACTTCAAATCCTAAAGGAAGTTGATACTTACAGTCTAATATAAAGTAAAACCATTAGGGTTGTTGTGCATACCTCCTCACCAAATACCTCATGAACTAAGTGCTGTGGTTTGCCTTTCCCCTTTAAAACTCATGAGTTAGAAACTTAATTACCAATGCAAGTGTTGGAAGATGGGGCCTAATGTGAATGTTTAGGACATGAAGGATCTGCTTTCATGAATGCATTAATGACACAATAAAATGGACTTTCAAGAGTGATCCTGCCCTCTTCCAGTCTACTGCTATATGAGGAATAGGGTTTTTCCCCTATAGAGTAAATGCTCAGTGACTATTTTTAAATGAATGAATACATAAGATCATGCAAAGACCAATGAAATCTAGTTCTTGTCATCAATGTGCTTATAGTTTAGTAGTAACTAGCCAAGTAAACACACCCGTATAATAAAGAGCTCTTAGAGTGTTATGTCAAATGTGCCCCAACCTTGCCCCTATAAGGCTGAACCCAAACTGGATCAGGAAGAAATAAAATAAGACTGTATCATCATCATAAACCAAATATCCCAAGTACAAATATCTATGTTATCTTTTAAACATTCATTTTCAGAAACAAGTACAGTCAGTCCTTTATATTCATTGGTTCTATATCTAAAGATTCAACCAGCTGCAGAGCAAATATTTTTTAAATTGCATCTGTATCGGTTGTGTACAGATGGGTTTTTTCTTGTCATTATCCCCAAAACAATATGGCTTAACAACTATTTAGAGAGAACTTGCATTGTATTAGGTATTATAAGCAATTTAGAGATAATTTAAAGTATATGATATATGAAATTATCTTTGACTGGGACAATGACTGCTTTTCCATTATACATGCCTTGTATTTAAAGAATGGCAAAGACCTTGTTCCATTTTTCTAGGCCAACATAACAACATAGGAGCATGACAGACTTGAAGACCACTATGAATGAAGGAAGTCATCCATGACCACAAGTATTCATTGGGAACAAGAGCTTAAGTCTGCCATGGATTTTTTCCCCCTAGGCAGTCCTGCTCTCCAGTGATGCAATACGGAATATTCAAAAAGGTCAAATCAAGAAGGCAGTCATGTACTTTTGGAGCTAGTAAACAAATAGCAAAACCAAGATGTCATGAGACTTCAACTGTGAGTGAAGTTTTGCCAAAAGAACCAATATCACTCAAGATTAAAAGGCAAGAGACCACTGATTAGATGGCATCATCTTTCTGTCCTGACAAAGTAGCTGCTGTACATAGGCCTACTGGGTTGAACTTGTATAACAAAAAGATGCCAATATAATACCATGCCTTTGCTATACAAAAAATGATTTGGATGCATGGCAAAAGATTTATGGGCCTGGCATGTGCATCCATCTTTCCAGGCTTACTGTTCATCGTCTTCAAATAAAAGAGAATAGGGCCGGGGATTTAGCTCAGTGGTGCAGCTGCCTGCCTCACAAATGCAAGTTCCTGAGTTCAATCCCTGGTACCAAAAAAACAAAACAAAAACAAATAAAAGAGAATATATTTCTATATGTGCATTCTAGGACCTCCATGGTCAAGTTAACTTTTAGATATGTCACTGTCCACATGTACAGATGTGCTCAATAGCATATTCATATCCTCTGTGCACATACAGATTTGTTTACCATCATTTCAGTGGAATGTTACAAAGTAACTATAAATTTACTGTATGCTTTTAAGTTAACAAATTACATAAAAATAATGTCCATATTACAAAAAACTTGGGATATATTCATGTCTGAAACTTTACTTGGATGAACTGGAAAGAAAGCAGAATATGTCACAAAAAGTTAATGATCTTAATGACTTTTATATATTAACTAGTTCTTCAAATGTAGAAATTTAACAAGAAATCTGTGCATCCAAGAAAGAATTCATTTCAAATTCATACTTGGTATATGTATATGTTCTCTGATTTTTTAACCTATTTTGCTGCTTTAATATTTTTTGGAGAAAAGAAACATGTCTTTTGCACAATCTCTGACTTTTAAGTGCTTTATGCAGAGATATTTAATACATGTTATTGATTTGCTGACAGTGATAATAATAGATTTAAAAAGAATGCAGTGTCGTGGCTTCTCGATGAAACAATGAGTAAGAAGTGAAGATAGTACTAGATCATAGAATATCAGCATAGTCTAAAAAAGGTCTGGACAAGGTAAATACAGCATTATCTCTATTTAACAGAGTGTTGACTTAAATTTACTGAATAATCATGAAGACAATTATCTTACCACCACTAATTAATTCAAGGAATTTCTTCTTCTATAAAGAGCATCTGTTTCCATTTTATTCTAATGGATATTGACTTGTTCCTGGGCTTCTAGAATCTCAATTCCTCCTGTATAATTTACCTGAGTCCTTCCTTTCTCACCTCATCCAGGCCCTTCTTTTACATACATATACACACACAGACACACACGATTTCACTTGCCTTAAAATTTTCGGGCAATGGTTTGTTCTGGGTCAGCCCCACAGCAATCAAAGCTATCACAGCAATGATACAGGAGAAACCAAGGATTGCCAGGATATTTTGGGAGCAAAATCTTTTCACACTGGAATCTAAAACCAAGCATCAGAGAAAAAATTAACAAGAAACCAACAAACAATGATTTTCCTCACCTTTCTGTCTGGTCTCGTGATTGCTGGAGAAACTAGACATTTTTTTTAAAGCATGTCTTTTTCCATAAAGCACTTTCAAATGACTGGGAAATAATTCAAGAACAAATGGATCTCTGTCTATACTGTGATGAGAGCCAGATTATTGGTTATAGAAAGGAAAATAGACAA
The DNA here is from genome assembly GCF_000247695.1 of Heterocephalus glaber. Next base: position 7,151,730 of record NW_004624737.1, on the reverse strand, counting down.
AACTAGGTCACCGATCAGATTTGGAATGATCAGAAGAAAGAATCTCAAATTGGTAGTTTAACAGATAACGTGTACATCAAATTACACTAAAACAAAAACAAAAATAACAAAATTAGACCTCATTTAAAAAATTTATCACAAAATGTTTATTAAAAAGTACTAAGTATATACAAATAAAACATCAAATCCCACCACTCTGTGACATTTCCTGGTTTAACATATCCTTTATATTTCAACCACCTTTATATGATACACAATTGGTAATAGCCTAGAGGCTGAGGAGTTTTAAATATTTTAGACTATCACTCACATTATCTTGTTCTTATTTTCACCTTGTCAAGGGACATTAAAAAAACTCCAATAGAAGAAGTGCATGAAAGTTACTTCAATTGGATTTAAACAGATCATAGAAGAAGTGAACAGAAAATGGAATGATTGCACCACTCCCTCCATTCTGACAAGTCAACTTCTTCCTCACTCAACTTCCCAAATTATCCTCAAATTTCTTAAATTGTTTTGGGAAAGAAGAATAGAATAATGTAAAAAGCAGCATGTGGCTTGAGACTTGAGTTTCAGAATAATTTACACTTATTTAAGGACAGAAGTGGAACCAAGAAAGCTAAAAGAGTAATCTAGGTCTTTTCTTTCTCTCTCCATCTTGGTAAGAAGCAGCTAGCTAGGCTCTGAAATGGGAATTCCTCTTCATGCTCTTGAGCAGAATCTTGGACTTTATCCAAAGGTCTATAACTGCATGTCTCCAGACTTCAACAATCCACAGAATCTTGAACCAATCTTTATACATCAAACACTGCAAAACTTAGAATAAAAAGTTTTACCAACACCATTATCTACTGCTTACAAACAAGGAACAGTAGATGAGATATACAGACAGTATTTTCACCTTCTTCTTGCTTCACAAAACAGCCTCCATTTTGTTCAGATACTTTCCTTTCTCCCAACTCAAGCGTGGTCCTGATCAGTCTATGTAATCTCATTCCCTCACTAGAAACTGGTTCCACAATGGGTACCTACCTAATTATGGCCTGTGAGAACCTGGAGGAAGTCTGCTGAGGTCAAGACTAGGGGAAAAAAAGAAACATTCTCTTTTTCTCATTGTCCTACTTGGACAGGATGGTATCTAGTGATACAGATGGAGAGAACCTGAATCTTTGCTGGCACTTTGAGCTGCTAAGTCAACCAACTCTGAGCCTATTCTCCCATAAAACTTATGCTTTGAACCAGGATTTTAATCACTTGAAGCCAAAACATTCAGATACAATGAGTGTAGCAAAAATGTCTTCTTTGATGCTAGCGCTATGCAATCTGGAAAAAAAAAACCCTAAATATCCCCCATCTTGGTTACCAAAGTTCTGATGTTGACAAACACATCTCCTACAAGCATGTGTTCTGGATGAACATTTTTAAGATCTATTTATTTAGCTCTTTTACTTTCATAAATGACTAGTTTGTTATCTCATTTTCCTTCCATGTATACATAGGCATTGCATTATTCTTAGCATCCAAATTATTACAGTAAGAAGGACTGATAAGATCCCTGCTCTTTGAAGTATACAATCTAGTTAAAATACAGATAAACCAGATAAGAAGCATGTAAGTAAGTGATTTCAGGTCATGATATGTGCTAAGAAGAAATTAAAACCAAGGAATGTGATAAAGTGATGCAGCAAAGGTGGGATGGGGAAGAGATAGTAGATCAAGGGTCAAGAAAACATCTCTGAGAATGTAAGATTTGAGCTGAGACCCAAGTAACAGGAAAATAGCTATAAAAAGGATTAAGAACATCCCAGGACAAAGGAACAGAAAACTGCAAAAGCTCTGTGATGAGAGTCAACATAACATGACTGTAATTGTTACTTTTACTTCCTTTTCCTAATGAGAATACTTGCTAACTTCTTTTTTATTATGGAACAGTTGAACCCACATTTCATCATATTCTTATTAAAGATATGACAAATGAAGTTATGAAAGAGAAGTTTAGGAAATTCTATACACAATTTTTACAATCTTTATTACAAAAAAAGGCTAAATTTGTTTTTCATGTAACCAACTAGATCACACAGAGAGAAGTAACTAAAATACTATGTCTTTCATGGACTATATGGTAGGCAGTTTTCAAAAGCCCTGCTTTTATAGAGGAAGCCAGACTCTTCTCAGGAAGTGGTGCTAGATGTGGAGGTCCAGGCTGGCATATTCAAGACAAGTTCATACAAAGGAAACCACTAAGCTAGGGGTGTAGCTCAGTGGTAGAGTGCTTGCCTAGCATGCAGGAGTCCTGGGTTTGATCTACAGCATTGCAGACACACAAAAAGAGGAACCACTTAGATTACTGCCACCTATTAGACTCCTCAGAGGTCTTTAAGATCCTGTAACTACTGCAATAAACTTCTATTATGGAAAATTCACATTGACAGTCTTTCCCCTAAAATGCTCATTTGATTCACAGGTAACAGAAACATGGTTTCTATCATACAATGTAAAATGGTACCTCAAAAAAAACCCAATTTAAGAAACAATTTGACCAAAAATATCCAATGGCAACGTGTGGGGTCATTTTCCCTTTTTTGGGGGGGTACCGGGGATCGAACTCAGGACTTTGCAGGCGTCGTGCCACTGAGGTAAATCCCTGGCCTCATTTTCCCTTTTGATTTGGCTCACTATACTAGAGAATTCAAATCTGCCATCTCTTTCCATTTTTCTTCCGTGACAAGTGAGAGAGTCAGGTAATAACCTGACAGACAAAACTGAAAGAAATTCAAGCTTTAGGAAAACACAGACTGATTTCAAGTAAATTAGGTATGTCAGAAGCACAGGTGCGTGATACGTACACACACACACACACACACACACACACAAAACACTCGTCTTTTTAAACCTTAGAGAAACAGCTATCAGGATGTGTGGTTAAAATCTTTTTAAAGTAAAAATTAAAATTATTTTATTGTGTCCTTAGTAAAAATCCTGCTGTACAGAAAAATTCCATCATTTCTACTTCATGACACCAAAACTGTAGTAACATGAAACATTAATCCATTAATAGACATCTTTGGGGTATTGACAGAGGTGAGTAACTTCAGGCAAAAGCAACAAAAATTTTGTTTTGTAGATCCAGTGCAAATGACTAGATTCAAATTTGTTCCAATTTCTGATGGGCCATATCAGGACTAGTCTTAGCTTGCCATATAGAGAACAAAACAGCGAGTGCGAACAAGTGCTGGTGAAGAAACATCAGAGGAGTGCCATGGTCCTTCCTCCGTTTATATAGTTTAGCAATGGAACAAGTCCTGAAGCTCAGTTGGACTGGTCCCAATTTGAACTCGCCATTTGCCCAACTCTCAGAGTCAAAGTTTTCCTACAATCTCTGCCACCTTCCTTCAGTTCCACCAGAGGACACATATCTAGGTTGTTCTCATATTCAGGGACTTAAGGTCCTTTCTCATTGCTTTATCCCAGGTCCCTAGACCTACTTCTTTCTATGTACATTGATATCCACTCCCCACCTGTTCCCATCACCTATACTTCATATCTGATCTTCCGTAACACCCCTTTCTAGCTGCAGGATCTTCTATAATTGCGGCTCTTCCTAATCAAGAACCTATGGTAGCTTCCTGCTGCTTGTTCTATTGGTGTCCAACATCAGAATGCCTGACATTATGACTACTAGAATGTAAGCTTTCTAGGGGCAGGGTCTTTTTTTTTCAGGCTTGGGCTTGTTCATGGCTATATCCCATGAATGAATAAATTTTGTATTGTCTGAATTTTTGTTCAGTGTGCAATATCCTTCACTTGGAATTCCATTCTCATTTTTTTTTTTTTTTTTTTTTGGTACTGGGGATCGATCTCAGGTCCTTGCGCTTACACAGCAGGCGGCGAAACCACTGAGCTAAATCTCCGGCCCTCCATTCTCATTCCCTATCAAGTCTTTCTTCTTGCCTTCTTAAACACCAAGTTCAATAGGTATGTTTCCCTCCATACCATTAAAAGGTCAATTATTCCATTAGTCTTCTCTTCATATGCTCCTTCTAGATACTTAATTGTTTGAACCCCTTCAGTTTAAGTATTTTACAGCTGAAGAGGGGACTATGGTTTATTTATTCTTTCACTTAGTCATTGAACAATTATTTACTATGCACTAGAGTTCCCTAGGTCAGCGATGGTGAAACTTCTAGAGATGAGTGCCCAAACTGCAACCCAAAACCCACTTATTTATCACAAAGTGCCAACACTGCAATTAAACCTGAATAATGAGGTTTTGGTTGAGAAAAAAACCTCATATATTAACATCTTTCATCTTAAAAGAAAAACATAATAACACATGTGCCATAGGTTTGCCACCACTGGGCTAGGCTCTAAGTTATAGCAGTGAAGAAAACTGATAAATGTCCCCATCTTTATGGTGCTTCGTATTCCAGTTTGGAAGAAAAGACAATAAATAAGATAACCAAGTAGAGCCAGGTATGGTGGCACATACTTGTAATCCTAGCACTTGGGAGGCTGAGGATAGTTGCTCCAAGTTCAAGACCAGTCTGAGCTACATAGTCAGTTCAAGGGCAGCTTGAACCACATAGTGAGGCCCTTGCCTATAAGGCTTTGAAAATCTCAGTAAAAACTTTGGCTTCTGTTGACTTATTCTAGAGTAATTTGTATTATCTGTGCCCAGCACTTAGGGGTGAACAAAAAACCATCAAGTGGCAATGGAAAGCAAGGATGTGGCCTGTAGGGCAGCATACCCCTGCCTTTTACATGGTGATGAGGTGCTGAGACTACCTCCAATGAGGTCAGGCTATAGGGTAACAAGGGCAAACAGAGCCAAGAGTGGACACAGCCTGGCTCCTTCAGGATGGACCTTGTGCCCACATCAGGGCCATGTTGACACATCCAACAGGAATAAATACCATCATCACATGGGGCAGTCTTCTCAGTACCTCCTGGGCTCCTTGATGGCTCACCACTGGACAGTTTTTGCTGAAGGTTCATGATCAGGAAACATCACCAAGCCTACAGTCACTAGGATTCATCAGCAGAAAGGCAAACTCCACATTCTTCTGGGGGAATGTTTCAAGCTACAGCACACTCCAGAGACACATTTTTAATCTCTCTAATCCCCTGTTTTCTCATATGTAAAATGACAGTCATATTAGTATCGACTGCACAGAGCTGCTATGTAAGATTCAGTGAGCTAACAATACTTAACAGCCTATATTTATAGATATTACTATATTCCAGATTCTACTTTTAGCACTTTAAATAATAGTATGTCTACTCATTGGATTATAGTGAGGCTTAAGTTACTTTAACTCTCACTATAATCCTTTGAGAATTATAAATAATTTAACAACTATAATAGTATGAGGTAGATATATTATTATCATTTGTTCAGAATCTGTATCAGTTTCCTAGACTTGCTACAACAAATTGCCGTGAACTTGGAGGCTTAAAACAATGGAAATTTATTCTCAAAATTTTGGAGGCCAGAGTCCAAAATCAAAGTGTCATCAGAACTGTTAGGGCTTATATCTAGATGTCCCCCCAAAGCCTCATGCAGTCATAGGTGGGGCTTTTTGGAGATGGCTGGATCTAGAGTGTGTGATGCTGGGTTCAAGGGTGTGTGATTACTAAATTAGTCCACCAGTGGTTTGGCATAGTTCTGGGTAGGATCAAGGGTACCCCACCCTGGGTGTGAGTGCTACTCACCCTAAGGGTGTGTAGCCTGGATAAGATATAAGGGACAGAAAGAGGGTACCTGCTTGTTTTGTTGCTTGCTTGTTGACTTGCTGACTTCTGCCTTATGTCTATCATGAACTGTTTCTTCTCTGTGATGCCCCTCTGCCATGCCACCCTGCCTTGAAGCCGGCCAACTATGAACTGAAACCTCTATAAACTGTGAGATAAATAAATCTTTCCTTCTTTAACTTTAGGTATTGAGTATTTTTGTCTCAGCAATGAGAAAAGTAACTAAGACAAGGGCCATATTTCCTTCAAAACTCTGGAGGATACTCTTCTTGCATTTTCCAGATTCTGATGACTTCTGACACTCCTTGGCATTATGCAAATCTCTGCCTTATGTTCTGCACATGGTCTTTTACCCTGTGTCTCTGAATGTATATTTCCCTCTATTTTCTCTTATAAAAATATGTTATTAGCCTGCTTTAAAACCAGATGATCTCATTTCAAGATCTTTAATTTAATTACAACTGCACAGACCCTATTTCCAAATGAGGTCACACACAGACACTATTATTGTCATCATCTGCACTTTACAAATGAGGAAACTGCATCACAGAGAAGCTAAATAACTTACCCAAATTACACTGACATAAAATGTTGGGCCAAGAATTAAACTCAAGTATTCTCTTCCAGAGCACAGGCTTTTCTTTTTTTCCATTTAGTTTATTGGTACATTTTAGGTATACAAATACATTTACATTCATCATGGGGATCTTGTACCATTACATGAGTATCTTGGTTCTTATTTTTTCCCCATTCCCCTGCCCTCCCTTCACCCCCTTCACCCTTCCCTATTTACAAAGACTTTGTTTCAATGTTTTTTCCTTTTCTCATATTTTTTCTTTTCCCTTCTTTCTTTTCTCCTTCCCCTCCTACTTCCCCTATTCCTTTAGACATTTTCTGCCTATTTCAAAATATCAATTATACATTTTGATTCTTATTTACACTTTTAGTTTTTCACACCAGAGTAACTATTTGATATTTACACATGCAGAGCACAGGCTTTTAATTACCACCCTCCCCTACCCCACAAGACTGAGTCTTACTTATACAGTTCTTAGAGGCACAATATTGTATGTGGTAGCAAATTCCATCATCTAGAAGTGAAAAATGATTATCACTGAGGATTTGGCTGGAGGGGTTGTCTAGACTTCTCACTGATGACATCGCCAACGTCCTAACTTTGAAAATCACCAGTCTTTGATCCTGGGAGTCAGAAGCTTAGCTAAGTGAAAGAAGGCTGAGGTTGTCATTCTCAGGAACATTAAAGGACTTTCCCAGTCATACATCTTACAAAAGGCAGAACAGTGCTTTGATTCCAGTCATCTACACTCCAATGCTTTCAACCATTGTCTTGCATGAGAGGCAGATACAAATTATTCAGCTTTATTCCTTCTCAGCTGTCCAAGTTCTATTCAAATAAAAAGGTCTTTTTCTATTTTACACCTTCATATTTCTCCAATTAATCAATCCAGAGTCAAGTTCAGGGGTCAAGTTCAGTTTAATTTACTGGGTTTATTCCTGCTTGTTTTTTACTTAAAGAAGGCAGTAACAATAAGTAAAAACACAAAAGCTAAAAATGAACTTCAAGGCATCAAAGATTATTACCCAAAAGATAAAGGAAAGGATAGGGAGAGAAATAAGATGTCCTAGGTGTCTCAGCTGCTTTTCTCATTGCCATAATTGGCTGCCTCCAAGGCAGGGTGGCTTGGCAGAGGGGCACTGCAGAGCATAAAACAGTTAATGGCAGAAGACAGCAAAAGTAAGTAAGTAAGGGACCTTAACAGCATCTTTCTGCTCCTTTAATCTTTTCCAGGCTACTTAGAGGGGGTAGTACTCACACCCTTAATCCTAGTGCCCTTGAGCCTAGCATTGCACCATGAGTCAATTCCAGCATCACACACTCTAGATCCAACCACCTCTGAAAAAGCCCCACCTATGACCCCATGAGCCTTGGGGGGGTCGCTTAGACATAAGCCATAACACTAGGGTTGGGAGAACCAGGCAAGAAGAGAGAGCCAGAGAATATGAGGAAGGGGAGAGTTTGACTGAGAAAGAAAAAGAGAGGTAGAGAGATAATTAAATAGCCCATGTTCTGTTCCACTGATCTCTTGAACCACAGACCTCAGAGAAGTTACTTGGCTTTTATTTATGACCTTTTATTTCCATCTTTGAAATGTCAACTAGCTGGTTATTCTCATTTCAGTTCATAGCTCTTTAGCTAGAAAAAGAGTGTATTTATCTTCACAAAGCCTGGCTGATACTGAGTGGACCACTCAAAGACTCAGCTTTGGCTAGGGAGGCCCTATCTTGCTTGGTGCATCCAGGCAGTGGAGATGGGGTTGGGGTGCAGAACAAGCTCTCCTGCAAATCGGATTCTGCCTAACCCCAGGCTGCCCTCCCCACAGACCTTCCTGTGTGGTGCACTCTGTTCAGATTACCAGCCATAACTGACTTGCACTTGGTTATGTCTGACTTTAAGAATATTAATGATTGCAAAAATCACATGCCAACAGAAACTGCGTGGGAAATAAGGAAGCAAGGAAGGAGTTCCCTACCCTCACTCTTCTTCTCCTTACTTCTTCCCATCACAGCACCCACTCTCTTACCCACATCCCTTTCAGCTTCCCCCGAATTCTTTTGCCTATAGATTGCATTGAGAACAAAAGGCCTTTGTGGTCATCATCAAATCTCATGTTTAAGTATGGGGATGGCAGGAAGTAGGATTGTTTCTGGTAAAGTGATATCACTAAGACTACAAGGAGGAATTCCCTGTGTTCCGGCCAAAAGGCATAATAATCTGGCGTATTGATAGTATCTGCGATAAGTACATTGCTTCCACTAAATTAATCTTTTTTTCATATCTGAAATTTAAAAAATGGTACCTTGGGACTCTTCCCTTTCTCAGGGGCAGCTGCGTTTGTCAATGATCTGTAGTTATTTTCAATGAGAAATACTGACAAAATCTATACTGGCCATGCATTATTAGTGTGGAGCAATAGTGGAGGCAGCATGAACTGGTTCAGTTTACCTAGCCTTAGAGTCCCTTTTTTTCACATATTGCATGCATAATCCTCTCTATACAAACAGTTAATAAATACACGGAAAAATGTTCAACATTACTGGCCATTCAAGAAATGCAATTTGAAACAACACTAAAATTCCATCTCACTCCAGAAAGAATCCCTGTCATCAAGAAATCACCAATGACAAATGCTGAAGAGGCTGCAGGGGATAAAAGAACCCTTCTTCATTGTTGGTGGGAGTATAAACTGGTACAACCAATATTGAAGTCAGTATGGAGATTCCTCAAAAAACTAAAAATAGAAATTCCATTTGACCCAGGTCTTCCCCTTCTAGGTATCTTCCTGGAAAAGTTAAAGAAATAAAATCACAGTGTTGTATGGATATCCATGTTTATAGCAGCACAAATCATAATAACTAAATCTTGAAAGCAGCTTATATGTTCATCAACAGATAAATGGATAGAGAAAATATGGTATTTATATACAATAGAGTATTACTTTGCCATAAAGAAGGATAAACTCAAGTCATTTTAAGGAAAATGGATGCACATTAGGATCATAATGTTAAATGAAGTACATCAGACACACAAGCTTAAATATCACATTGTTTCTCTTATATGAGAAACTCAGTATATAAATAAAGTGTAACATAAAAGGCAGATAATAGGAAGAAAAATGTTACCATAATTCAGCATGGACAATATATATGAAAGTGTATCTTGATTAAGTATAATTGTCTTATGTGTTGTGTTTTCTTTAACTATTAGTATAGCTGTTAATCTGTATTTATGATAATTAAACTGATAAAGACTCATAAAATAAATAGATCTGACACTGGCAAAAAATTTTTTAAAAAGAGGGTGGAGGAGGCCCGGGGATTTAGCTCAGTGGTTCTGCCGCCTGCCTTGGAAGCGCAAGGATCCAAGTTCGATCCCCAGTACCATAAACAAAACAAAAAAAAAGAGGAGGGGAAGGGGAAAAAGAATTGAGATGTGTAATGTACATGTAGTTCTCACTATGAATGTAATCATAATGTATTGTAAACATGTACTAATAAAAATAAAAATGCTTTGAAAATGTATTATAGTAAAAGATACATTGTCCTTAATCCTCCTCAAAATACTCCCCATTGCTTCAAACACACTTACACCATCATTCTTGGCACTTTCTAATGCAGTTCTGGATGTCCTCTTCTGTGAGTGTCTTTAGGAGTTGTGATTAAATATGGTGAATGCTGGTGCCAAGGGATTCAAGGGAAAGGTGAGCCCAAAAAAGCATTACAGTGTATCTTCATCCATCTTATTCCCTGAATCTAGTGCTGTGCAACTCCTGGCTCTTCCCAAAAGTCAAAATGACAATGCAAGGTACACCTTCCCAATCAATTCAGGACATCAAGACAGCCACAACAATGCAAATAACGACTCTCAAGAAAGAGCACTTCAAGAACCTCTTCAGGAAGTGGCAAGAACGATGGAAAAAGTGTGTTGAAGTATGAGGGAGTACGTTTAGGGGGATTAATGGCAATTAATGGCAATGTGTCTTTTTCTGTAATAAATTCTTTAAAATTCATTTAAAATATTCACTTTTTATCATACATTATATATCATATTGTGATCATTTTTTATCCCTTTCCCCCTCATTCTCACCTGTGCCCCTTCCCCAGATGCCCTTCCCTATCTCAAAAATGTCTACCTCCGTTTCCTGTAATCTTTCTTTTATTTTTCTCTTTACTTATATTTTGAGTTTCTCATATAAGAGAAACCATGCAATATTTAACCTTCTATGTCTCATTTATTTTATTTAAAATTATGCTCTCAAAACCCATCCATTTTCCTATGACTAAAATTTATCCTTTTTTTTTTGTACTGGGGATCGAACTCAGGACCTTGCGCTTGTCAGGCAGGTGGAAATTTATCCTTTTTTATGGCTAAGTAGTACTCCATTGTGTATATACCACATTTTCTTTATCTATTCATCCATTTATAATCATCTAGGTATCATGAATTGCAATGCTATAAACATGGGTATGCATGTATCACTATAAAATGATTTCTTTAACTCTCAGAAAGATACTCAGGAGGGGTATAGTGAGTTAAATGGAATTTCTATGTTTAGTCTTTAGGGAATCTCCATACTAATACCTACACTGGTTGTACCAGTTTACATTCCCACCAACAGTGAAAATGGGTCCTGTACCCCACCGCCCCGGATCCCTGCCAGCATTTGTTGTTGTTTGAGTCCTTGATGATAGCCATTTTAGGGGAGTAAGATAGAGTCTCAGTGTTTTGATTTGCCTTTCTCTAATAGCCAAAGATCCTGAACTTACTGGCTATTTGTACTTCTTCCTTTGAGAAGTGTCTATTCATTTCATTTTCTCAGTTTTGATTGAGTCTTTTGTTTGGTCTAATTTTTTCGAGTTCTTTAAATGTTTTAAATATTAGTCCTCTATCAGAGGAGTAGCTGGAAAACATTTTTTTCCCATTCCATACATTACCATTTCATTCTGTTAATTGTTTCCTTCACTGTAAAGAAGCTGTTTGATTTAATATAATCCCATTTGTTAATTCTTGGTATTATTTCTTGAGGTAGTAGAGATCTGCTTATGAAGTCCTCGCCTATGTCTATGTCTTCAAGCATTTTTCTTATTTTATCTTTAAGCAGAGTCAAAGTTTCTGTTTTTATATCTAGGCCTTTCAGTCTTTTAAATTTGATTTTAGTATAGGGAGAGAGCTAAAGGTCTAGATTCATTCCTTTGCATGTGGATAACCAGTTTCCCAAGCACCTTTTGTTAAAAGGTTGTATTTTTTAACATTAGTTTTTAGTCCCTGTGTCAGACAGCCAATGGTGCATGGGGCTGTTTCTGTTCTGTTCTATTCCATTGGTTTATATGTCTATTTTTTGTGCCAGTACTATACTGTTTTTATTACTATATCTTTATAAATAAAATCAACAAGCCCTTAGTGAAACTTACCTAATGAAGGAAAGAAAAAGCCCATATTGATGCAATTAAAAATGAAAAAGCAAAATTACAACAGAAATCACTGAAATCCAGAGAATTATAAGAAACTATTTAAAAAATTATATTCCAATAAATTGGACAACCTAGAAGAAATGGATAAATTCCTAAATGTGTACAACTTAATAAAATTGAACCAAGAAAATATAAAATACCTGAATAGACCAATAACAGGTGATAAAATTGAGGAAGTAATAAAAACTCTACCAAGCAAGAAAAGTCCAGGACACAATGAATTCATTCATGAATTTTATGAGAATTTCAGAGAAGAACTAATGTCAAAAATTCTCATTTTTTCCCCATGAAATCAAAGGGAAAGAAATACTACCAAACTGATTCCTTAAATCCAATATTACCCTGATACCAAAACTGGATACGGATTCAACAGGAAGACAGGGAGAGAAAGACAGAGAGAGAGAGAGAGAGAGAGAGAGAGAGAACTATAGGCCAGTATCCTTGATGAACATAGATGCAAAAATCCTCAACAAGATACTTGCAAACAAAATGCAACAAATGATTAAAAAGATTATGTATCATGACCAAGTTGGCTTCGTCCCAGGGATACAGGATTATTCGATATACTTACACATGAAAAAATTAAGTATAACCACATGATCAGCTCAATAGGTATAGAAAAGGCCTTTGACAAAAAAATCAAACATCCTTTCATGATTTTTTTAAAAAGCCCGACAAAAATAGGTACAGCACAACCTTATCTCAAACTAGTAAAAGGCATTTATGACAAATCCTCTGCCAACATCAGAGTAGACTGAACATAAGTAACACACTTTGTATGTCACTGTCTCTCATCACTCCCTGATGGTACCCTCTAGTGGCAGGAAAACAAGATCAGGGCTCCCACTGATTCTGGATAATAGCAAGTTGTATAATCATTTCATTATATATTACAAGGTAATAATAATACAAATAAAGTGCACAGTAAATGTAATGTGTTTGAATCATTCCCAACTCACTCCCGACTCTGGTTTGTAAAAAAATTGTCTTCCACAAAACCAGTCCATGGTGCCAGAAAAGGTTGGGGACCACTGCACTTGCCTATGAACTTAAGTGTGTTATTTCCCTGAAAGTTCTTCCTCCATTGTGATGAAGAATGCCCCCTCTAAAATAATAAAAATAATTCCTCACTCCCTGATTTCATACACATCAAGCTATCTTGACATCTCAATTTTTCTACAATTTAAAAACAAAGTCATTGTTAGGAAATGGGTGTTATACTCTATATACTCATGTTTTGCATGTTTGCTTTCATAGGAAGTCTCCTGCTTTTTATTCTATGAGGTGAAACTGATTGTCCCTATAAAACTTGGGCTCCCTGTAAAATATGGAAGCAATGTGGAGACCACAGAAACTATGTGGCCAACACAATGTGTGTACCCCTTGCTCACACCCAGGCTTCCTGCTATCACATTCACTCAGGCTCACTTAACATATCTAAATCCTTAGGCAAGTGCAGTGGTCCCCGAGAAGTACAGCCAGACAAGGAAGGCTAGCTTTGGAGGGCCAACAGTCAAAAATGATTCCTTGTGATTTCTGTCCTTTGGAATTCAACCCTTTTCTGAGTGAACAGGAAAGTGTCTTCACCTTAGAAAAGTCAACATACCACACCCAGGGGAGCACATATTATGGTGCTACAAAATGTCTGCCAAAATAGTTAGAATTCTTTACAGAAATTCCCAAAAACCCAAAGACTCAGAGGAAAAGAGTTGAAGAGGAAAATTGTACTCTACTTTTTCTAGAACAGGACGGACATTGTCTTAATGTCTGAAAATGACTTAGATAGGCTCATCCTTAGGAATGACATAGTCAGCAAAGACAATACTTGGATATCAAAGAAAATATTGGTCCCACTCTGCCTTTTTCTTTCATGATTGGGTGGGGAAAGGCCACATCCTCTCAGAGCTTTATAAAATGCTTGTTTATTCCACTTCTCTCACCTTCAATTCTCTCCTTCTAACATCTCCAGTGAGAAGACTCCCACCAGACTAGTTCTTATGACTTGACTTCCTCTAACTTGTTTTTCTTTTCTCCTCACCATTTGTAAACTTCCAAATTCTACCTCCTTAGAGCCCACTTACTCCAGGACATTCTACATCTGGCTTCTGCCCCAATATTCCACCAAAGCTGCTTACATAAACATCAACAACAATCTCCTAGTGCTAAATTCAACTGACAGAAGTCAGCATTTAATTTCCTGATGTCCCACTACTTCCCTATCTTAGTGTCTTAGTTATTTTCTCATCACTGAGACACAATACCTGACACCCACAACTTAAAGCAGGAGAGGTTTATTTTGTCTCACAGTTGGTAGAGGTTTCAGTATACAGTCAGTAGGCTGCTAGGCAAGTCAGCTAGGCACAGGAGACAAAGCTCATGGCATTGTGGTGGGAAGCAGAGAGGGAGATCAAGGGAGGAGGGGGGAATACAGTATATGCCCTTCCAGGCCATACCCTCAGTGACCCACCTCCTTCAACCAGGCTTCATCTCCCAACATCACATTTCACTATAAACTTGTCAGTGGACTAGTCCACTGATGAGTATCACACCCCCATGATCCAGTCACCTCACAAAAGTCCCACCTATGCTCACATGAGATTGGGGGGGAACATCAGGCTATAAACCATAACACTTGGCTTCCATGACACTAGACTGTTTTAGTAATCCTCCTACTTCTCTGACCCCTACTTTGCTGGTTCTTTTGTTCATATTCTTTAAAGATAAATGTTCCACAGCATTCCATCTTGGAACCTTGGCTTATCTGATTTTATATACATCTACCTAAATGAAGGTGATGACTCTCTAATCTTCATGGAGATAAACTTCTATCACAACAATTTAGGTGTCTTTCTGGCCACAATTCCCTGACTTTTATTTGTAACCCTGAAACTTTTCTTTGAGCTCTAGATTCATAATGCTAGTCACCTACTGGACATATCTGCTTCAATATTCTACAGCTAAACTCATCATGTTTAAAATTTAACTCCTTCTTCCCATTAATGTTTCTTCATATCTATCTAGTAATGGTCACCATCTCCCATCATTCCATGTGCCTAGACTCCCTCTTCTCTCGCCAAACTCTTATTTTATTCTATCTACCCACTAAATATCTCTCAACTCCATAAATTTGACTATTTCTTTCCTGTATTCCTATAGCAGCTTCTGTGTAAGTCCTTATACCTCTATTCTCTTCCCCTTCCAATCCATCCTCTACTTTTAAGCTAGTATGATCATCCCCCAAATGCAAACTTCATTATATAGCCCTATCAGTATGAAGTTCTTCAAAGATTCCCATTCCCCTCAAAATAAGTGCCAAACTCTTTACTATAATTTTAAGGCCATGCCAACCATCCAGCTACTGAATCCAGGTGTACTGAATGTGTTAGGTGTAAATGGGCCTTTTTTTCACCTCCTCATGCTTTGCAAGCTGTTTCTGCTTCTATTTTCTGCCTTAAACACTTTTTTTCTCTTTTTCATCTAACTCTATGTAACAAAGAAATTTAGGCTGAAGATAATCACTTTAAGTGCCATTGTTGCCTCTACCCCTTCTCTAATAATGGATTAAATACCCTCCTTTGCATCTTTCTCGGAGCTTATCTCCCATAATGCTATAATAACTGCTAACCTGTGTCCATTTTCACCAAGAGATGGAGCACCTTCGGCACATTTCAGCTCCCCAGCAAAAAAATTTGGCCTATAGCAATGTTCTACATGTCAGCTCAATAAATGAATGGATAAGGTTGTTTTGGATTTTTAGTACACAGTGTTTTCCATCAAAAAGAGAGGGAGGTTTGACTATTACACATGTGTTTTAACTGCTTAGCTCAATGGTTCTATTTTTAGTGAGCTGCCAGGCAACCTCATCTTTAGTCTGCCTGTTTTGTTGGAAGGAAGGGGACAGATGTTTGGGCAGTAAATCCAAAGTCTGGATCCCAGAGCTTAGTCATAAACTCCACAGGATATTTTTTCACTGAATTATCAAGAATAATAAGACTCAAGTGCCATGTTTATAACTGAAGGAACTACGTGCTTAGATAGTCATTGCTTAGCAAACATGGTTAACTCTACAAGTATATGACAGTCAATCGTTCTGATTAAAGAGAGGTAGTATATGTTTAGGTAATGATACATCACTATTTTTGACTGTGTAATGATCCTGTGAGGTGGAATCTCAACCCTGTTTTTCACTTGTTGGGCAAATTATTTCATCTTTCCAAGTCTTCCTTTTCTATAATAAAATTTTTAAAGCATCACTTGCTTTGGTAAGTTGATGTAAAGATATAATGAGCAAAAAAAAAATTATAATGAGTGCTGTATGAAAAAAGTGATTATAGAAATTCCACCAAGCCCCGTGGCCTGTTACTGACTATATGTGGGAAGTACCCTTTATTTAGTCCAGATATGTATTAGTGACATTTCAGCCCCTTCAGCTTGGATATCTCATAGACATCTCAAATCTATTCTCCCAAATATAATTTATGCTTCTTTCTTCCTCCACAAGCCTGTTTCTCTCCAACCTTTCCATAGCTCAACATTCATAACTCAAGTGAACATCTCTACCCTTCATCCATTGCTGACATCAAAAACAGCAGTAGCATACTTTATTCCTTTCTCACTATTATGATTTGTGTTTAGATGTCCCCCCAAAGCCTCATGCAGATGAGGTGGGGCTTTCTCAGAGGTGGATGATTCTACAATGTGTGATGCTGGGTTTAAGGACATGAGATTACTAAACCACTACATGTGAGTGATCGATTTGGCACTGCCCTAATCCTGGTAGTCTGAATGGGATAAAATGGGGAGAAAGACACCGCTGAGGTCCATTGTGCTTCTGCTACCCTGTGGGTGACATGAACTGTTTCTCCTCTGTGATGCCCCTCTGCCATACGCCACTCTGCTTTGCAGCCAGCTGATTATGGTCTGAAATCTCTGAACTATAAGCCAAATAAACCTTTCCCCCTTTAACTTTGGGTGTCAGGCATTTTGTCTCAGCAATGAGAAGGGTAACTAACACACTAACCTTTACTCTTCATAACCAAGTAACTCACTCATTCAGAAAATCTTCCTGAGACCTTTTGCCAAGTCCTAAAATTCTACTTCCCAATGACTCTGATGCCCATGTAACCTTGTCCATCACAATGTTACCTTCTTCATCCAACCACCACACCCTTTCACAGCAGGCTCCTAAATGCCCTCCCCACATCCATTCTAGTCTCTCAACAATCTGCTTTCTAACTGCAGCCACAGTGATCTTTTCAAAGTCAATATGATCACAGATCACCTACTAGTTATTTGGAACACTGCATTGACTTCCCATTGCTCTTAGAATGAAGAACAGAATTTCTAAGAGAGGGCATTGGTGTTGCATGTTCTGGCCTTCCACTTGTCTTATAACCACTAAATTTCCTTCTATCTGTGACACATTTCATCCCTCACTTTGTCATGCTCTCCCTATCACAGGGACCTACCACAATTTATTTGCTCTGACTGGAACATCTGTTTTCTACCATCTTTGCTTGGGTATTTTCTATTCAGCATTCAAATCCCACCTGAAAGTCACATCCTCAAAGGTAGCTTAAAAAACCTTCCCTGAACTCTACACTAGCTGTTGCCATTCACAGTATTCTAAATTTTTTCATTATAATTAAGTCTATTATAATCAGTTGCCTATATGAGTAACTTTTTTACCAAATCAATCTGTCTAATTCTGCTGTACATTAAGTTCACTGCAGAACTTTGTAAGAACACCAACTCTGGGGTACCAATTCAAACAAATTAAACCATAATCACCGAAGGTGGGACCTGAACTTTGGCATTTTTTAATGTATCTAGCAGGCTAGACGAGAACCACTGGTTAAGAAGGCAAGAACGAGGCCGGGAATTTAGCTCAGTGGCACCGCATCTGCCTTGCAAGTGCAAGGTTCTGATGATGATGTTGTTGCTGATGCAGTTGATATGGTTGTGGTTCAAATCATTAAGCCATATAACTTACTGTCATATTGTTGGTCTTTGTGATTCTTTTTTTTTTTTTTTGAGTTTGTAAAAAATTATTTTATTGGCACATTTTAGGTATATTATATAGTAACATTCATCACTGAAAATTTGCACCTTTACATAAATCTCTCTTGGTTCTTATTTTTTCTCCATTCTGCTGCCCTCCCTTGAACCCGTCCATCCCTCCCTATTTACAAAGACTTTGTTTCCATTCTTTCATTTTCTCATATTAATTCCATTCCGTTCTTTCATTTCCCCTAGCCCTCCCACTTCCTCTTTGCCCCTTTTTTCCCTATTTCACATCATCTATTATACCTTTTAGTTCTTATTTATACTCTCAGCTTTTCACACTAGAGAAACTATTCAGGATTTACACATGTGTGTCCTATTTATTTCACTTAAGAGTATCACCTCAATGTGCATCCATTTAGCTATAAATGTCTCTA
>NW_004624737.1:7110893-7128552 GCF_000247695.1 Heterocephalus glaber | reverse complement strand
TTTCTGATTTCATTTTTTCAGATCCTCTTTTGTTGCCAGTTCAGGGAGTCCAGGTGGTTGAGTATCAGATTGTTCCATCTCATTTCCCTTTGAGGTTGCCTTAGGTGATCTGTAAGTCTGGTTTTGAGACTTGTTTATGAGTCTTCTCATTTCAATGGGGGTGGAGGTGGTGTGCTGCTGGCCCCCACGTGGCTCACTTCTTGGGCACTGGGTGGGGCTCTGCTCCTCTGCACTGGGCGTGGTGGTCCAGTGGTCCAGAAGGCTCCTCCTCAGTGCTGGGGGCAGCTCTGCTCCTCAGTGCAGGGGGCAGTGGTACTGCTAATCCAGTACTTGGAAGTATTCAACAGTAAGCTTAGTCTTCATCTTAGTTTTGATTTCTGAGGAATTTCAGAGACACATTCTACTGGTTTTTTGTTGGCTGCAAAGGTCTTTGGTCCTGGGTTGCTGATTTCCTGGGTCCACAGGGCTGAGTGGAACAATGATTCTTTTACCCTGCAGAAGTGGAGGCACCAGTTAAGACAGGGGTAATGTGGCTCCTCCACTGTTCTCCTACTGACTTGAAAGAGCATTTCAAGATCTGAAGTACCTGAATCCACTAGTATTGGCAGCTGGACTTTTAAAGGCAACTGCCAATGTGCGTGCCCTCTGTGACTGCAGAGCTCAAGGTCTTCAGCATACACACAGGGCTCAGTAACTTCATTTCTATACCACTCTCTCTAAAATCCTGGGTCTCCTTACATCTCCCTCTTTCTTACTTCTACTCTGGTCTTTGTGATTCTTTACCACATAATGCAAAGAAAATAAAACTGCACCAGTCAAATCATCTTAAAACTCAAGGAGTTTCTATTTTCCTGTCAATCTAAGAACTGACCAGAATACTCTGGACATAATGTTTTCACAAGCCACAACTCCAAGGTGAAACAAAATACAACATATTTAAAAATGAAACTCAAAAGATACAATTCCTTTGTATGTAGGCATAAATTAGTAATTAAAGACATTAGTAGTCACATTCTAATTATTATTATTATTATTTTTGGTACTGGGGATTGAACTCAGGTCCTTGTGCCTGCACAGCAGGTGGTGAAACCACTGAGCTAAATCCCTGGCCCTTTTCCCCATTTCTTCACACTTTTTTTGTGTGGTACCAAGGATTGAACTCTGGACCTTGTGCTTGCGAGGCAGGCAGCAGCACCACTGAGCTAATCCCCCAGCCCTCACATCCTAATTTTGTAATGACACAAATTAGTAAGATTGGACACTTCTTTGTCATTCTGATTCTATGTGATTTTACCTCTTTTTTCTTCCATCACATGAACCAACTTACCAAGCAAATGTAAACCCCATTCTCCACTCTGACTCAGTTTCAGGAGTCAAGTTTCTTTTGCTTGCAGTTTTCTTGTTCAGCCTTGTGTCAGAGTGCAAACCCTGGAAAACTTCTCTTTCAGAGAACCTTCTAAAAAGTTTCTTTAATCCAGTTTTGAAATATATAACCTGTATCAAAATCA
The DNA here is from genome assembly GCF_000247695.1 of Heterocephalus glaber. The sequence goes on along the minus strand of NW_004624737.1, from coordinate 7,127,044 downwards.
CCTGGAAAGTGTGTTAAAACACAAATTGCTGGACCCCTCAGAGTTTCTGATTCAGTGTGTCTGAGGTAAGTCCTGAGGATATGCCTTTCTACCAAGGTGCCAGGTGTTGCTACTGCTAGTCCAAGGTCTACACTCTGGAAATTAATACTTCAAGTCACAACGCATTATACTTACTCTCTAGTTTGTGTGTATGTGAGTGTGTCTTTGTGTATGTGTGTGTAGGTGCAGAGAGAAAGAGGCAGTTGTAAAGCCTTTTAGGGATACAGTGGGTGAAGACTACCCAATTTACTCTTCATATTTTAAAGCACAGCTATGGGCTATATGGCCATGATTATACAGAGTTTTTTCTGCACAATTTTTATAAACAACCCAACACATTCCACCCATACTTTTCCTTTCCAAAGAAATAAATTGTTAAGGTATGTAAGAGCAGACTGCTCTAGTCAATTCTTTATTAGGCAATCCCCTCAGTCATTGCTAGTCTACTTTTTAAAGTCAGCTCTCGACCACCATCCCAGATGCCAGCCAGCTTAATGAAATCACTTTAGGAACTGTCATACAGTGGTGGTAGAGGAACTGAAATAGCAGAGAGGGAATTACAACAAACTTCAAAGAAACTAGCTTTAAAATCATTTTAGGAGGCTTTGGTTGGAGTTAGGGGGGAGTGGTGGAGTAAAGGAATTTCAAAGTATCCCAGAGAAAGCACATGAGCCCCAGGCCAGCACTGGGACAAAGTGCTGGGCAAGCAAGCAAGGCCCTATGAATGGCTAAACAGTGATGGTAAACATGACATTCTACCCTTTACAAGTACTCCTTACACCAGTGATGCATTCTAGATGTCTACACAATACAATAACCTTTTCCTCTGTAAAGAAAGTCAATAGGATAATGAAAGGCTTCCTATGCTACTTTCATGTTGGAGCCTGTTGGTGCATGGGAGGTGGGGGCTACTCTTAGGGTAACCAAACATTGAAGTTTACACAGCACTGTGGTAGTTTAACACTGCAAGTCTCATATCCCATTAAACTTAAGTCCCAGTCAAACCAACACAGTTTTTCACCCTACTTGTCAGGCGAACATGCCCAATTTTTTCACACTGTCTCTCCTTCACACCATTCTCATGCAGCTTCATTCCTACAGTCCTCAGTGGTATAGGCACCTTCTCCAAGCTGTGTTCTTTCCTAGTACTTTTAGTCTCTTCTTAAAAAATTCTCATTTCTCCTTGAGTTAGATTTGTTTCACTTTACTGTCCTCATCAGGCTTTCCACCATTCTTACCTCTTAAATATCCATGAACAGGAGTTATCTCTTTCAAAATTGAAAGAATCCTTAGCACTCACTCCAACACTGACTGCACATGAGACTCATCTGGGGACTTTCCCCACTCCTATCTAGAGCAACTGTGTCAGAATCTCTGAGGGTAAGGCCCAGGACTGTTCATTTTTAACACCAGCAAGTGATTCTAATGTATAGACAAGGCTGGGAACCTCTGACCTAGTGCAACTCATTCCAAAAGGCAAATATGCGTCTACAGAATTCTTGAAAGATGAGTTCTAACCTCTGCAGTAAAATCTCCAGTGATGGGACACAGTGCATTTTAATGTAGGCCAGGCTATTGCCAGACATCCATAATTGTTAGGAAGCTCTTATTTCCATCCAAGTTTTGTTTCATTCTAACTTGCACTTGCTGATTCAACGCTAAACTATGAAGTACCTTAGAATATGTTTACTTCTTTTTCATTAACAACTTTTTTTTTTTTGGTACTGGGGATCAAATTTGGCACCTTGCACTTGCGAGGCAGGAACTGGAACCACTGAGCTAAATCCCCAGCCCTCATTAACAATTTTTTAAAATTCTCAAATTAGCCAGTATATAACCTCATTCTCCAGTCTCCTGTTCTCATAACTCCAGTTCTATTAACCATTCTTCATATATCATGATTTCCAGATTTTGTGACCCTAATTACCCTCCACTAGATGCCCTCTAGTATGTTAATGTCCCTCTAAAAATATACTACTCAGAATTGATAATACTGCAGATATAGTGGAGTTGAAAGCCTGTAAACTGTCACTTGAAAAGTGAGTTTTTAACAGTTTCTAATATGACTAGTCATTTTAGATACTCATATTGAAAATTATGATCCACTAAAACCTACAATTCTTTTTTCCCATGAACTCCAACAATTCAAAATTCTCAGCCAGTGTTTATCATTTAAATATCAACCTCATGGTTTCAGTTCATCTTTCCAGCCCATTGAAAACTGATTCCTTTATGTAATATGTTACAGTCTCACTAAAAGGTATTTACTGTTGGCAGATTTGCTAAACATGCCAAGTTTTCATCTAATCATTGATAAAATACACCATGTAAGAAAGAAAGGACAAAATTTGATGAATTTAAAACCATTAATCAATATGATACAGCCATAATTTATACCAGTACCAATCCTCTTTGTTCATTTGTATCCAACCCATATTTCACCAATTCATCTTTAAGCATATCATGAAAGACTTTGCTATACATCTTTCTCAGACCAAAATATTGACAAGTAAAATTATACAATATCTAAGATTTTTTCAAATACTCCAATGCAAACAACAAAAGTTATAATGAGGGTAAGAGTGATAGACAAAACAAAAATCTCAGAAACAATGATAATTGCTGAAGATGGGTTATGGGTAAGAGTTTATCATACTACTCTATCTTTTGTTTGAAAACTTCTACAACTAAAAGAAATTACATGTCTTGCTGAAATAAAATACACTATTTCTTTCTTTTTTTCTTTTTTTTAGTTTTTTGAGACAGGATTTTGCTGTGTATTCCAGGCTGGTTTTGAACTCACTATGTAGCCCAGGTTGGCCTTCTGCTCAAAATAACTAAATGCAACTAACAGTTTATTCATTTTCCTTTTCATTTATTCATTTATTTTTAATGTATTAACCTGATAAGGTTTGGCTGATGTTAGGAACCTAGCAGCTGGACCTCTTTTTTTTGGTACCAGGAATCAAACTCAGGACCTTGCACTTGTGAGGCAGGTGCAGCACCACTGAGCTAAATCCTGGGTCCTAGGTTGGCCTTGAACTTACAGCAATCCTCCCTGCCTCAGCCTCCCCAAAGCTGGGATTATAGGCATGCGTCACCCAGCCAGCCCAAATACACTATTTCTAAAAATTTGAGAGACTGGCAGAATCAATCCTCTCGCCCTCCTGCATACCTTCCAAATTTTAATTTGTTGTACGTTGATTTAGTAAATCCATGCCAGTTTGAAGTAATTAGAGCTTTCTTCCCTAAGAGATAATTTCCACATTGATTTTGCCAAGTATAAAACTCATATACTTTCTTGAATCTATCCTCTTACATCTTTTTTCTGGTTTAGATTATCAATTCTAATTTAAAGAGCACAATATCTATAAAGTTCTTTAAACTCAATTAGAAAAGTCAAAGGTGCTCTTAATTTCTCAGCTATTTCAGTGATTTCTTAACGATGTATATGTATTTTGTGATGATTTAAATGGATTTTCGAAGATGAAAGCAAAATAGTTCAAATGTTCCAATTCCTTTGCATCGTTATCATTGTACATCTTGTTCATGTTCTTGCACTGAATCATAACCAAAACAATTTGTTATCTTTAGCAGTTTTTTGGCATGCCTTGTCTCTAACAGATATTTAGCCCAAATGATGCTACTTTTGAAAGAATTCTCCTAGCTTTTAAACAATCCTCTCAATTACTTGCATCTCCTTTCTCTACTGTTTCTATTCTTGAGGGAAAACATCATTTTATAAAAGTCATGGTCACAGGTACGTTTACATTTAGCTTGTCCTTCAAGGGTTCATATATTGGGAGCTTGGTCCCCAAAGTGACGATGTGGAAGCTACTGGAACCTTTACCAGATGGGCTCTACTGAAAAGTCCTTACGTGATTGATATTCCTGTCCTTAGAAGGGATTAAGGTAGTTCTTATGTGACCCTTTGGTAGTTCTCATGACAGGATAGTTATCAAAGCCTAAGCCTGCCCCTACCCAATTCCCTGGGTTTATATGTAGTAACATGATTGCTTGTTGTCACATGTACTCCTGCCATTGCCACCCACCACAAAGTGGTGCACCTGAGTAGGCTCTCACCAGAACTCAGCTAATGCAGGCACCATGCCCTTGAACATCCAAATGCTAAATAAATTCCTTTTCTTTACAAAGATTGCCACTGGAAGCATTTCATTATAGCAATGAAAAGCTGACTGTCACCACAGAAATTTTTAGAAAATAAAGTTAAACTCACCTATAATTTCTGAGCCTCTCATCAAAGTCTCTTTGATCAAGTAAGTGTTTTACTTTTTACTTTTCTTATCCACTAAGATTATTTATGAGTGGAAGGGAGCTGTGCACTCCTTATTACCAAAATCTGGCTGAACATGGAAAACAGAAGTTTAGACTTATTAAGGAAAGGGGAGGGAAAACCATGCCTGAAAATTTGGGAGCAAAGGCTTCAGGGAGCACCCAGGTACTGGGTAGGAGGGTGGGAGGACATAAGGGGTTTGGAGGTGGAAGAGAAGCTTAGAAATGAAACCCTAAAATAAGCACATTTACTTTACCAGCACCCAGTTTTAGCAAATTCCCACCCTCCCTTCTTCCCACCTCCTTAGATAATAAGAGCAGCATCACAGAACTCTAGGCCAAGAAAATCTATCAACCTTACCATCATCCTCTTCATTATTTATGTTCTTGCTGGGTACAAGGCACTTCACATACATTGTTCATGAAATCCACACAACATGGTAAATATTATTAGACTAAAAACTTGAGGAACTGGGGGTCAGAAAGTTTAGTAACATGCTCATGATCACATAGATGGTAAGTACAGGGCAGGAATTTGAACATAAGCCTGTCTGATTCTGGGAATTCTATCTTTTAGTTACTAGGAGAAAATGACACTCATTTAACTCTCCTCCCTTCTATCTCCTTCACCAATCCACCTACCTACTTTCCTCGGCCAAGTGCAGCCAGTTTACATAGCTATCTTCTAAGAAAAGTTGTCACAGGTGGTTTCTGCCCTACTAGTTGGTATGCTGGTTTTGTGGCCAACCTTGTGTCCTGTGACTTTTATTCTTGGCCAAGATAGATTGTTGTAGCCACTGCTGCTTGAGTCAAAGCTGACTATAAACTAGGTTTTCATTACTTTATTTAAAGCTTTAAGCTAACTGGTAATATCAGTAACATTTTACAGGTGAAAAAACTGATACTCAGAAAAGTTATCTGCCTAAGGTTGTATATCTAATAAGAAGCAGAACTAGGATTGGAAGGTAGGTTGGTCTTAATGCTTGAACAATCTGCCTCTTTTTTTTATTTAAAGAGATCATTAGAGTTGGCTTAGAGAAAGGATCTCCTTGAATGTCAGTTGTTTGTAACAACTGAAGGACAGCCACTACAAGAGGAGATGCAGACAGAAGAACAGAGTCTGAGAAGAACTAAGAATAACAGACTAAAAAGAGAGGATGAATTCCACATTAGCTAGATGTCTGGTCATTTGTGTTACTGCTCTTCCCTCCTTAAAGGGGTTCCCACTTCATGAGTGTCTGATATGCAGCTTTAGGGCCTGTTACTGTGTTTCCCCCAAAATAAGATCTAACCAGGAAAAAAAAAAGCCAGCCCCAATCAGCCTATCCTTGCCTTACCTGCCATTGTAGAGTAGCCACCAAGCAAAAGAATAGCGATGTATAATTAACCTGCATGACACTGGCCATCACCATGTTAATGACCAACTAGAGCTGGTTCCAGTTAGGTCTTTGCTATTAGCTCTTATTTTCTGGGAAACACAGTACCTGTGTTTTCAGGCTTCATGTGAGATTTTTGACCCCTGTCACCACAGGTAAGCAAGCTGTCCTTGTCACCTAATGCCTCACAACAAGATTCCTTAGGCTTTCACTCCCTGTAACACTTCCCCATACTCCCTATGCCTTCCACTCCCAGTCATCACTGTCTTGGCCTGTTGGAGTGGAATGGTGTGAATGTTAGAGCTTTGCAGAGCATAGCTTTGCAGACTATAAACTACCTCCCCAGCATCCAGTTGTATTTCCTCCTCCAACAGTTAACTCTCTCCCCTTCTTGTCTGCCAGCTCCAGGGAAAAGAGTACTGAGACCTATAGGTACTTTCTAACATGCCCTGGATGCTCTAGGTATATCTCAAAAGTATTTGAGGCAACAGCAAGACAAAGACAATGTACAACTAAAAAGGCCATATTATCAATGACCTCCAGAATGCCACTGCCTAGGTCTGCTAAGGAACTGGGAAACAAAGCCAGAATTTTTCCCCAGGCCTTCACATGCTGCAGTTAGCCCATTCTCTACACAAGATAACAATGCCACCCCAGGTCTCTGAAGTTGGCTACCAGAGCGGCTGGAAAGTGACTGTATATTCTAAGGAACTTGTATTTGTGAGGCACTAGATGCTATACAAGACAGGCTGTTCCAAGAAAGATCCAGGAATACAAGAAGCTGGACTGCCTGGCTTCAGGGTCTTTGAATCTTTAATATTTATCCTCTATTATAAATAATTTGGCAGTCAAATCACTACCTGGATTTTTCCTACAATTAAAAAAAAGTGAACTAAAGAAGCATTTAGTTATATAAAGCATCCCATGCACTCCTCTCTCAGGGTGGCAAGATATAATAATCAGGATCACACAAAAAGAAATGAACTTGATTAGGAACCTATATTTTTCGTAAAGATCATCTACTTCCACACTTTTTTCCAGCTATCCTCCTATTCCATTACTTGCTCACAAAATTGCCCATCTCTGAATCTGTTCCTTCTTTCCATAATCAGTAATATCTAGAAGCTGAGTTCCCAAGGCAACTACAAATATTTGTTATTGTTTCTGTCATGTGACTTGTATAAAAATAAATTCAAATATTTTTCCTACCATCAAAATGCTAGAAAGAATATACATGGATTTTTTTATGCATACCTATAAAAAATATGTTCTAATGCTACTTAGCTAACATTTCTAGGAATACTACCAAAATCTTAAAAGAGAAGGTAATATAAAATCTGGATATAGATGATTCTGTCTTTAATACGTATAAGCAAAGATGAGCATAGGAAAAGGAGACTAGAAAAAGCTGATACACAAATGCTCACATATACCCAAATAAGAAAAATTTATTAGCCTTTTTAGAAAGGAAGTAGCAGAGAAGAGTATGTTTAATTTGAAGTCTAGCCAAGACTTAGCCTCTTTTCCTTTAAAATGTCCCCTTGACTGTCAAGAATGCCCCCGAGACCTCCATTTGAAACTGGCAGTACCTAAAACCAGTTATCAAACAAGTTTTGCTCTCTGCACTCATGCAACTCTAGCATGGATAACTTTTTGGAAATCATTGCAAATGGGAGAGAATAAGAGAAGTTTCTCTGGGAAATTCAGATCATTGTGTCCAAGTGTGAGAAACAAACTCATGTCTGTTTTATAATTTCATTCATTCATGTACTTAATCACATGAAAATTCTTATACCCCTTTGAATATTTGATTTCCTAAAATGTACTTAGTACTGGTTATAAAAATATGAATAAGATCTAGTCCTTGCTAAGACTTATTCATATTTATAGAGCCACATATTTATTAATATTTAAAGGGCCACAAAAGTTAATGACCAAGATGTCACTGTTATCACTTTTATTTTTCAGTAATGGGGACTGAATCGAGAATGAACCTCGGCAAACACTGTACCACTGAGGCACATTCCCAGCCCTTTCTATTTTATTTGGAACACAGTCTCACTAAATTGCCTAGGCTGGCCTTGAACCCGTGATCCTCTGGCCTCAGCCTCCCAAGTAGCTAGGATTATAATCATGTACTACTACAGTCTGCTAATATTCATTACCTTGACTTATCAAATAAGTTTTTATCTTTGGTACATTCTTATAAAGAAGGAAATATGCAGTATCCCTCAGATTATATAAAATAATCCCACCCAACAACATCAACTATAATTAGCATAAAATGTAATGAGATATTCATTTCCCTAGGGTACAGCAGTAATACCTTGAGTCTGGCATTTTTAGGACTGCACCACACCTTTGGCTATCCTAGGTGTATGACACTAGACTCAACTCCTCACCTCTAAAATGGGAATATTAGCAGCTATCATCTCATAGGGTTATGGTAAAGGTCAAATGAAATAATATATACAAAGTGTTTATATGGTGCCTAGAAGGCCCTTATTTATGTTTTATGTTCTTTCTCAAATATTATATGATTTTTTTTGTTTATGTGCTTTACATTAACAAGGCATTACCATTTTTCAAATAACCTTGGCACTTGCATTTGGGGTTAATATCTAAGGCCAAATGGAACTGGCCTTGAAAAAGAGACCTTAAAAAGTAAAAGCAATAACCAACAAGGATAATATACACATAACCCTAATTTTAAAAAGAAGTAAGTAAGGGCTGGGGATTTAGCTCAGTGCTTCCACCACCTGCCTCTCAAGCGTAAAGTCCTGAGTTCGATCCCCGGTACCAAAAGAAAAAAAAAAAAAGAAGTAAGTAAAGGTAAGCAGTCATAGAAATTATAATTTGCTGATTTAAATGAATAATTGATAATTTGAAATAGGAAAAGGTCCAAAGGTGTAGGGGTGGCAGGGGGGAAGGGGAAAGGGAAGAAGGGAAAGGAAAAATTATGAGAGAAAAAAAATGGAAACAAAGTCTACGTAAATAGGGAAGGGTGGTGGGGGTGAAGGGCGCATAGGTAATGGAGGAAAAAATAAGAACTAAGATACATCATGTTCAGGTACAAACACCCAATGATAAATGTAAATGTATACCTAAAATGTATCAATTAATATATAAATAAAAAAAGAAATTATAATTTGTGAGAAACCTATCGAAACTACAACAGAAGTTAAAGCATATGAAACTTCTCAGGTTGAAACTAAACTAAATACAAAATGCATTAATAAAATGACACTATCCTAGCCCACGCTATCTTTCAAAATATATTTGTATTCTGTATTAAATTATGCATGCATGTTTAATCACTTCAAACAAGAATATGACAGGAGGAGATGGTCCAAAGTTTTCCAACAATGTTAGCCCAAAGTAAACTCTAGTTACCTCTTTAGGCTGGGGAATGGCAGATACAGAGTCATGCCAACATCATCACAAATATCCAAGGGACTAGCTCCTATGCAAGGGGACTTAGATATGAGAAAGATCTCTATAGTCCAAAGGGAAGATTAGTGACAGAAGAAAGATGAAGGGAAAGAGAAAACATTTTATTTCAACTTGAACAAAGATGGAGATGTCTAAAATAGTGAGAGAACAGGGGGTAGCACTTAGGAGAGATTTTAAGAATTCAGTAGAGAATCCAACTAGATAAAGAAGCTGGACTATGGATTGGTTGATCCTTGATTAACTGTTTAGGCATCCACAACAAGAAAAGTAAAACAATGATATACTGTTTAGGATCCATTAATTATAAAATAATGACAAAAACAACAATAATATTAACCTAATACAACTGAGTGAAGATTAAATAGATAATATGTGAAAAAGCCTTCCACACTGAAGACAAAAATGAAAACAAGACAAAACAAACACATACTTCAAAACAGAAGAAACTTAAAAGAAAATGTCAATTATTATTCCCAGAGATGAGAAAACAGGCATGTGTAAGACCAAGAGTGTAGTTTTGTTTACAAAGAGTTCATCAGAAGATAAAAATAAGCTTTTAGACATTTAAACTATAACAAGAATAAGAAATTTTAACAAAAAATTCAAAGATAAATTTGAGGAAATACCCTATAAACTAAAATCAAATGTCAAAGAGTAGGGCAAGAAAACAAAACAAAACAAAACAAAAAATTTTGTTTTAAAATTGACTACAGGAGAAACAACATCTGATGAACAGGCCTCCTAGCTAGAGAGAACAGGGAAAACTATGGGGAGGAAATTATCAAAGAAATCATATAAGAAAATTTTCCAGGACTGAAAGATTTGAGTTCTCGGATGGGAGAGGCCAAGTGCCCACATAATGGATAAAAATAAACACCTACCAAAACAAATCATCAAAAAGTTTTAGTACGTAAAAGATTAAGAAAATATACTAAATCCTTCCTGGAAACAGAAGGTAGGGCAGAAGCAACACTGGACAAAAAATATTTGGGAATAAAAACAGTAACAAACTTCAAATTCTAAAAAATGCAAAAGCCTCAACATTTTTCCTCTGCTGTACCTTTTCTCAGGAAGTTACCAAAGGATATAAGGATGTACTCCACCCAAATATGGTGGTGAACCTAAAAGGAGGAAGAGATATAGTACAATCTGACAATCAACATGTTGTTCTGTGCCAGGAAACTTCCTTTACGAGGCAGACAAAAGAAAACTGTTGCCAGTCTTTATGTTGATGCTCTAGGAGTTTAAATTTTCAGTTTTTTGGTCCTAGGGATGTATCTCAGTGGCAAAGTGTTTGCCTTACCTGTGGAAGGCCTTGAGTTTGACCCTTAGCATAACACATACACACACACACACACACACACACACACACACACACACAGAGTTTTCAGTTTGTTAACACGTTCTTTTTTTAAAATCCAAGCTTATTTCCTCATTTTGCTTTCATCTCCTTTTCTTAATGCAAATTCAGATGTATTTCTCTCCCCACCCCTCTCTCTTGTATCTCATTTCTTGATACAGTATTCTTTTATAGCCCTAGCTTTCAGAAAGAAAAAAAGACTTCTAAGTTTTATAGTTTCTGGAAAATTAACACACAAATTTTACTTGGAAAATGAAAAGTTAGCCTAATAGGCAGCTTATTATGCTTCTTATGTTCTTTCTAAACCTACCTAATTTTTTATTAGTTACTTTCCACTTAACTTTAAATGATAGATTTTTCTGACTAGCATTGTTTTTTATTACTACAAAAATGATTTTACATGCTTATTAAAAATTTGGAAAATACTGAAAAATATTAAAAAGGAAAACAAAATGTAGTCTTTCATTTATAAATATTGCTTTTAATATTTCAATGTGTATCCCAGTGTTCCTCTTGTGTACATTTAATGTTTAAGTTAGTTAAATTTTTTAATGAAGTGAGTCTTGACTGTTCTGCTTTATAATATGGGGTTTTTTTCTAACACTTCTCTTATCCTTGCAAATTCTTTCACATCATTTTATTATTGTTTTACATATGACTATACATTCAATTATTTCACATTTTTCACTATTATAAATAGTGCTCTAATGAATATCTTTATATATACATCTAGACATACTCCCAGGATAGCTTGCTTTGGATAAGTTTTCACAGTAGATATATTGATTCAGGAAATGCACATTTTTAAACCTTTCAATAATTATAGCCAAACTGCCAGCCATAAAAATTTACCTATTACATTTTGGCCAACAGTTTGAGATATTAATTTCCTCATATCTTAAACTCTACTGGTCATTTAAAAGAAAATTTGCCTTGTTATATGGTGTTATGGTTTAGATCTAGAATGTCCCCCAAATGGCTCATGTATTGAGAGGGAGGGATTTTAGACGGTGATTGGATCATTATGGTGCCATAGCTGACTTGCTGTTAGGAGGTAGGGCCTAGTTGGAGGTGGGTCACAGGAGGCATGACCTGGAAGGGTTTATCTTCTTTTCAGATTCCTCCCTTTCCTCTCAGCTTCCTGGTCACCATGATGTGAGCTTTCCTCTGCCAGACTTTTATACCATGCTGCTTCTGCCCTGAGCCAGAGGATTGTGGACTGAAAACATGAGCCAAAACAAACCTCCTTTAAATTGTGGGCGTCAGGTATTTTGTCCCAGTAATGAATAAAGTGACTAAAACATATGGGAAAAACAGTACCTCATTGTTTTACTTTGGTTTGTTTGTTTACCAGTGAGGTTCAGTATTTTCTCATACTGTTTAGCCATTGAGACTTCCTCACCTATATATCATTGTTAATGTCTAACAAGAGCCACATTTACTGCCTGCCCCCATGTGGTTTGGTTACAGGAAAACAGAGGCTGAGTTCTAATCTATTTTGGCCAACACGTAATAGATACAATAATCTACACAGAGTTTCCATTTGTCCTGATTTGAAATGAGTGTCTTCTTTCTTTGTGCTCTTAGTTTTGTCAGCTTCCTCTACCTTGTTAGTCATTAGAAATATCTTCAAGTAATATGTATATAACACATGAGAATAAATTTTTGAATAGGTAATAAGGTAGAAAAATATGAAAGGTCCAAAATAGATTTAACTGTTTAGATGCCTCTGGAACATTGTCATATGAAAACCTAGCAGCAGGGTAGAGTGGGACCTATTTATATCACTGAGAAGTTAGGAAGCATCTGAGTAATTGATCTCTATATTTTGATTTAACAATTGATCTTTTGGTTTGGGATAGAATAAGAAGGGGTTTTCAGTGTTTCCTTGAATGTTCATGAAGTTTATACACTGCACAACCTCAGTAGGTGCTCTTTACATCCTGGACCATCTAGGTACACCTGGAGTTGTATCACATATCAGTCACATATAGCAGCCCTGATTTGGTGCTTGGGAGTCCAGAGTACTTCCAGACTTTATCTCAGGGATATATTGGGATATTTTCTATAGCATGTTCTTGACATCTAGGATAATTTACATATTAGGATGAACCACAAGATATTGCCCATATGTAATAGTGTGGACTTATGTAATTGTCTCTTTCAAATAATTCAACCCAATAAATATATTTGTAAAATAGGGGAAGGCATTGAAGGTTCAGAATTGGCCAAACTGCCATTGCCTTTTAAAGTTTCTTCAGTACTACAACAACTATCAGTACAATCTGCTAAAATATGTAAGCCTTATTGTCTCTGTGCCATCCTGGCTGAACGGCTTGGGGAGAGTCAAAGTAAGACAAAACTGGTGTAAGATGGGGATGAAGGTGTCCTTCAATCACTGGAGTCCACTGAAAGATGGTCTTACTACACACATTATAGTGAAGTAAAATTTAGGAGAGAAAATATACAGCTAATCCAATGAGGTTAAACAGAAGTCAAAGAAACCTGAGGACTCTTTCAGGTATATAAAGGAATGTCCAGTGGGTGGTATGGTTCTTGAACAGGGGGGAAACATTTTTAAATTTAATGAAAAAATATATCTGAGAGGCCCCAGTTTTCCTCTCATGAAAAAAGGTACCTCAAGGTGGGAATGTAGCTCAATGGCAGGTCACTTGGCCATGAGGCTCTCAGTTCAATACCAAGTACCACCAAAAAAATTAATAAATAAAATAAAAAAGGCATATCTAGGTGTAACTGTAAGACTAGCCTGCTATGAAGGCTGATAGCTTTTCTTTCACAGATTCACAGGCAATATTTGTAATCTGGAAGCCTTTTAACCTCAGGGAGTTACACACTTTCCCATAAATGTTTCCGTTTCTAAAGATTTTACATATAGCTTATGTTACAGACAGAAATAGCCTTCTAGCTGAAGTAGACATTTGTTGTTATTGTCCGCCAAGAGTCCACTTCCCCTCCTTTAGACACCAGGATTCACATTTCCTTTGAGGAACCATGCTTCCCTTCCTCTCAACCATGTTCTTCAGATGTCACTGGTTCTTCCTGAGGTCAAGGATGGGAGGTGGAAAAGAGAAGAGAAAGCATTGGGACAAATCACATGGAGAATTTTGCCTCTAAATCTCCAACAAAAGATCAGTAATGACCTCCACTGTGACAAATGCCACAATCAATTCTCAGTTTCACTTTATTTGACATATGAGCAACATCAGATTCAGCTCACCACTTCTTTTTTTTGAAATGCACTATTTGGTTTCCCAGACTACACCCTCTTCTACTTCATCCCCTTTCTCCACCCCAATTCACACATACAAATACATACACACATGACACCATCTTCTTGGATGGTTTCTTCTCTGGATCCCAATCTTTAAAGTTGGAATATCCCAAGGATCAATCTTTGAAACTTCTTTACTTTTCTACCTATACTCACTCCCTTGATTGAGATGATCTCATCCAGTCTGCATTTAAATCCAGTCTCAATGAGTTTAAACATCACCTGATAATCCAAATTTATGGTTCCTCTGATCCTTCTACCTGCAATGTATGCCTCAGGAAATTAAAGATTTTTGTTTTGTTTCCTGCTGTATACTCAGTGCCTAAAATAGTGCTTTGCTTTACACATACTCTTTGTTCAATAAGTGTATGTTAAATAAATGAATGAATGCCCATTTCCCTTCTGCTGCCTCTTAGCCTTTAGACATGATCAAATCCACTAATTGGATCCAACTAATTTCCCTCTACCATCTTATTTCTTATTTTAAGCTCATAATTAATACTTTAAAAACTCTTATTCTTTAATCCCTTAAAATGGCCAATAATACTACTAAATTCCTTCTCACTAAGGATACTTATAAGCTCCAAATTCCAAAAACAAATCACCATACTTCTTACACTGTAAAATATCCCATTAGGGTTTTTAAATTTTGTTTCTTTGTTTTTTCCTAAAAGGAGAAAAGGGATTGTGGGTAAGGAATATAAAATGCATCCCAATTCCCAAAGTCATTAAGCTGCCAGAGGCCAGGAGGGGATATGCTACAAGAAGAGAAGTACCACCCCTATTCTTATTCTTCTTTTTGGCATTTCTGCAGCTTTTACATTTTGAGTCTCAAAACACATTCTTCCTGCAGTAACCAGGTTCAGACTCTCTCATTGTCTTTCTCATACCTTTACAGACATTCCTTCTGAGTCTCTTCCTACTTTTCTATTAATATTGGTGATAAACTGGGTCATATTTTTTATTCTCTTCTATTTATTCTCGTCTATTTTCATTCCCTACAATTCGAAGTAACTCTTCATGCCAATACCATCAATCACCTACTCCATTCTCCAATTCCAACTCCCATTCTCTCTTGATTTGATACTTCTCCAATTTCTAGACCCAAATTTCCAGAAAGTAACAGAATATCTCTGCTTTTCATAATATGTTACAGACATCTCAGATTTAGCTTGTCCCAAATTTGCTCTCTCCTTCTTCTTCTGCCAAAACTACTCTCCTCCCATTCTTGGCCTTGTTCATAAATATTTATTGACCTAGTCATCCAAGTCAAAACTTGGAATAAGTGGGCCAGGGATTTAGCTCAGTGGTTCTGTGGCCTGCCTTGCAAGTGCAAGGTCCCAAGTTCAATACCCGGTACCAAAAAAAAAACCAAACAAACAAGATTGGGCCGGGGATTTAACTCAGTGTTTCCGCCGCCTGCCTTGAAAGTGCAAGGACCTGAGTTTGATCCCCAGTACAAAAAAAAAAACTTGGAATAAGTCTTGGGATATCTCTCCTCTTCCCTCGCAATAAACCACCTAGCCCTTTACCTCTGATGCTACCTCAGAAATATGGTCTAAATTGAGCCCTTCCTATCCATTCTCCATCAGTGCCCTAGTGGGTCCCCACCATCTTTCTCCTACTTCAATAACACAGAAACCCAGTAAGATCCCCCCATCATTGCTCACTAAATGGTTGACTCATTCCTACAGTGCTGCCTGAGTGATCTCACAGAACCAATTCTATGACCACTGAATATTACAATAGCATACATAAGTAAAAAGATTCCACCATACTTTCTCACATCCCTATGAGAATCTACTTCTGAAACCTAAAAAGAAACATTTACCCCAAAATAATTGGTGCCTTAGTCGGCCTTCCATCATTCCCAAACGTGGAACAATAAAAGCAGTGAAGTGTGATGGGAGGGGCATGGGAAAACTCAGGTTGTTTTGTTTTGTTTATTTATGTTTCTGTGAACTGGCAGCTGTGTGTCTCCCCTGAGTATAAAGAGAATTTAGAACTATTCTCCAACAAAGGCATTACTAAGCAGTGGAGCAAGAGCTCATTTCCTGGTTCAGAAGAGATTTGCTCCCAATGAGAATGAGCAAAAGCAAGAAAATGGGTGCAAAGAAGGGTCTTTCCAACCCAACCAAAAAGGAGAACTATAGGCCAATCTCACTAATGAACACAGATGCAAAAATCCTTAATAAGATAATGGCAAATAGAAGGCTGAAGATCATCAAGAAGATCATACACCCTGATCAAGTGGGATCCATCCCAGGGATGCAGGGATGGTTCAACATACACAAATCAATCAATGTAATACACTATATCAATAGAGCCAAGGACAAAA
>NW_004624737.1:7055503-7068370 GCF_000247695.1 Heterocephalus glaber | reverse complement strand
GTAGTGGGAGGGGCAGGGGAAAGGAAAGAAGGGAAAGGAAAAATGATGAGAAATGGAAAAAATGGAAATAAAGACTTTGTAAACAGGGAAGGGTGGAGGGCGTGAAGGGAGGTATAGGAAT
The DNA here is from genome assembly GCF_000247695.1 of Heterocephalus glaber. The sequence goes on along the minus strand of NW_004624737.1, from coordinate 7,068,249 downwards.
GGGGAAAAAATAAGAACCAAGATACATCATGTAAAGGTACAAGTTCCCAAAGAGAAATGTAATTGTGTTGTATACCTAAAATGTACCAATAAAAGAATTTAAGAAAAAAAAATACTGATGTATCAAATTTGGTTCATTAATTTTATCAAATATACTACACTAATGTGAGATATTAATAACAGGGGAACTGGGTATGGAGTATATGAGAACTTTCTGAACTACTGTCACATCATTCTATAAATTTAAAACTATTCTAAAATTAAAATCCTGCTTAAAATACATTAAATTTAACATTTTATAGATGTTTAAATGCAGCTATTGTACTAAAACGTCTTGTTGAAGCACATCTTTATTCAAGTAATTACTAAATGGACATTATTTTGCAAAAGCATTTGTTACACATGGTTTCTTCTTTGAACAGAATTTATTGTATCCATATCCCAGCAAAGCATGGTTAAAGTCTGTGTGCCAGGACATGCAAATAGCTTTGTTATACTCAATGTATTTAAATCTTTCCATTCATGACACACAATGTTCCCACTGGCTGGGGGGAAATGTCTCTAAATTGATTCTCTACTGGCTCAAAAGATTTCCAAATGAAATATAGCTGCAGAAGTCAGAAACCCTGGGGCAAGGTGGGGGGACAGGAAGAAATAATGATTACTAGTTCCTGGACTTGAAAAAAATAACAAAAGGAAGGAAAAGGCCTGAGCTTTTCCAGACAGGGCCACCCTTATTTGGGAACATTGCCACAGAACTTCAAGTAGCTCTGAGAGGAAAAAAAGCTCGTGTTACACAAAATTTACCACACTAACCAATCCTGATTGCCTCCTGGGATTATACTTTCCAAGCAATCAAGATTCCAAAGGGCATAAATCTCTATCTTCTACTTCTGAACATTGTTGGTTATAGGAGGCAATGGAAAGTTTTGAAAAACACATGATCTTAGGATCTTATATGGATGACCTTAACAGCATGGTTCACACACTGTGTTTCTGAAGACAATAATATCACACAGTACCAGGCCAGTCTATAGCAGGAAGCTCATTTGTTACTATTAATGTCTCCACCTTTGCAGAGATCAGCCAAGGGTGACAAACCATTGAGAGAAGCCCAAAATTAGGCCTCCTGTTTTCCTGTACATTTAGGCTCTTCATCACTGGAAGCTAGCACAGCCTGAAGAAATAAGAAAAAAGGAAAAAATTATACAATTTTCAGGCTTTTGAGACATACCCTATGATTTTCAGACTTTTTCAACTTAGGTTCACATGGTTCTCACAGCTTATTCTTCGAGGTCTGGTTCAAACTTAAAATCTTTTAAAGTCTCCCAGTTTACCCTCTCTCTTCCAAATTCTAGGAGCATAACTGGCTTCTCACAAGTGCCAAGCTATGTACTTAATACCTTCATTGCTAGCTTTTCATAAATAACATTTCATATATACAACCCACAGTGTGATTTAAAATTCTTAAATTACAGTGCAAATTCTTTTTATCTCCTCCTAATTTAAGTCTTCCATATCCCACACACACATCTAGTCTATTGTTTTACATGTGTAAATATCTGATCTCGATTGACTATTGTGATCTCCCTCAAATACCCATAAGAATAATTAAATATACTATAAGTCATATCTTACTTTTATGGCCAACCACTCAAAATAACCAGGAAATCATCATGATTATTTCTAGCCTACTGATGATGAGTCTTGGTCTGAGGTAATATAAACAGCTAAGTTAGCTATAAATATAATAGGCAGTCAGACAGGGCTGAGCCCTCCAGAGACTCAGGACAAAAGGTGAAAACACACTACAACTGCAGCCAGAGACACATCAGTCAGTGGCCAACCCTCAAGATAACCACAAAAGGACTTCCCCAAGGGATGAGATAAGTGATAACACCCAATCAGTGACCAAGACCCCCAGATCTATCACTTACATGAGAAGTTCTTTGCTCTTTCCATGCACTCTTACATCGTGACTTGTTTCCCCATTGCATCACTATTACCTAAGCGACTATACTTATAATTCTATTGGTTGATCATATCTTTAACTCGGTTGTATTCACGTGGTTTTTGCTCTATAAAAAGTCCCTGTAAAGTGAGGTCCTCAGCTACCCAATCAGGACCCCTCCTGCCTCTCAGGAGCTATCCTCTCAATAAATATTTTCCTACTCTTAATCTCCATTGTTCCTAAAATTCATTCTTCGATTTTAGAGAATACAAACTCAGCGTATCAGACATTTAACAGGTTGGGAATTATAATATTTCCCTTATATTATTTGGAAGTCTTATTTAATCTCCCGTATTGTAAGAAGAAATGTCTTCTCCCTCTCACGAACAGGGTTATACATGTCACTGAGAAATTTCTGCCTTTCTTGAGCCTGGCTTATATACAACTCTGAGCGCAAGTGGACTGCCCACTTGAGGAAAGTGATGTATCTACACTTCTGGAGAGTAACTCCTGATTTGGTCAAGCAAAGAGTACCTAGGCCTGTACACTCGGCCCCAGTACTGGCTTCCTTCATCTTTGTTTTGGTCCTGGGTTTACACACTGTCATACTTTCCCCATTTTGGAAAAAAATGACACATATTTTTAGTTAAGCTTTTAGCATTGTGCAAGTCTAGGCAGGCATCAGATGTTAACAGAAAAAAAATTCTAATCATTATATCACGTTACCATTGAGGTTGCAAGAGTTGATATAAAAACAGGGCCTTGTTTTCTCATGTGTAAAATCTTCCCCGATAAGTTTCATGCATACATTTGCTTATTTAACAAACACTTGCTAAACACCTACCAGGTGCTAGGGACATTTCTGGGTATCAGGACCCTCCAATCTCCTTCCTTTTTCTTTCCTTCCCTTTTGCCTTAACTCATAAGGCCCAACCTCTGTTAAAATTATTTTCAAGTTTTTTTTTTTCAACAAAGTGGTGGTGGAATTCAAAACCTCCAGATGCCTAAAGGCATGACATATTTATAAGTCAAACATTTCTCCTACAAATGTGACCATTTCTTGTACTTATAGATACCTTATTTCTATCAAAAGGGTCTCCACCATTTTGTCACCACTTCATAAAAGACCACCTTCTAGCACCCTAAACCAGACATGGGTCTGTGAAGTGATGGAGCTGGGAGACCAAAAACTGCCATGTGGCCAACATTATCGCAGTTTTTAAGATGAGATAAGGAGGAGAAAAGAACATGGTAAATAAGAAAAGAGTTAGGAATTCAGAAAAATAAAAATACTGTTTTGCAATCATTGCTAGTTGAAACAAAACTCAATTTCAAGTCTAGTCATTTCAAATCAATATTTTAAAATTCTTTAGATTGAATTTTTGGGTTGTATACATAACCTAAACTTTGGGAAATTTAAAATTTTTAAATTTTCTAATAACTACCACTTTTCTAGAAAAGCTGTTCCATTTTTAGATTTGGCTCTTAGTGATACCCTTGCAGAGTACCCTCTCTTTGTTCTATGTAGCATTTATCCAAGGTGCAAAGATTTACTTTTGAGAGCATTGCTTAATATGTCATTTCTCCACTAGAGAAGCTTCATGAGAGCAGGAACCATTGCCATTTTGTACTCTACTGGATACTAAAACATACAAACAACCTACGTGTTATAAGGGATCAGTAAATATTTGTCAAAAGAAAAAAACAAAATTATCTTGCCCAGATCGTCCCTTAAGTCCCTCTTTATTTATTTAGGTCCACCACTTTATTCCAATATTGTAGAGAAAAGCTTAGTTTGACTTCAGTAGACTCAACTAGAGGCTGCCTTTCATGCAGAAACACTACCTTTGGTAAATACATATGATATATGTACAGTTGAATGCCCTCCAGTTTTTAGTGTCAAAAACAAAACGAAGCCACAAAATTATTTGGAATGACTTAATTATATCGATGAGAGTAGCAATAAATTGAAGTTTATTTTTTGTACTATTAGTCATTGAACAAAGGGCTGGAAGTTGGAGGCATAAGTTCTTAGGCACTTCTCTTGGCTTCCTCTGTGTACAAGTAAAGTATGTTCCAGCAACCAAAGGGCCATTTGCTCACAAAGTGATGCAAGAGCAGAGTACTTTGAGGACTTCACCAGGAAACAATGTGCACAGAAATGGTAGAGATCTGAGGGGATATGAGTGCAGCACTGATGAATTTGTGATAAGTAGCCTTAAAATTTGTGTATCACTGTCTTTGTTTAAAAAACATATTTATCTACATCATGCACAAGCATGAAAAAAAGATGGGAAAGAATTATTTAGGGAACAACAGAGAATGGAAATAATTAGCAGGGTGGAGACTTATCTGGTTTTCTTTATACTTTTTTTTGAACATTGCAATCACACTTTAACTTCCTTCTAAAGTCAGTAGAAGCATATATTTTAGTAATATAAACTAAAATTATAATAAATGTAATTACCTTTATTCTTTTTCTTCACTATCTCAGTTGCAAAATGTTCTTTTAGTTTCTGGCATAAAGGTTCTTTATCTATTTCAGCATTGATTTTTATCAAAATATTTTCTGGTTCTGAAAACCACTGTTCCAATGAAGGCCAGTTGTCCAAGAAGCCTATAATTCTCTTTTGTATGTGATCTCTTAAGTTCTGGTACCCATGTTTATTTTGGTTTTCAGTGGCGCCATGTTGACCAATATCTTTATGAGTCATTTCATGTGAAAATTCTTCAGCTATGATATCACATATGCAACTCAGCAAGAAAGTATCTGAAATATCTAGTAATATGACAAAGTCAAATGCAGAAAAAGGAAGAGGTACTTCTTTTGAAGCCATAAGATCCACAGCCAATGTGGATATTTGTGTTTTCTTTGCCTCCATTTTTACGAGGTTTCTATTCCAAACAGTGAGAGCTTCCTCTAGAAGCTGTGTTTGGCTTAATGTCATTGGAAAACCATCAAGGATGTACCCTTGATTCACAAGTACCTCATTAATAACATTTACTATGATGTTAACTAATAATGTGTCTGGAATGCTCTTTCCTTTCTTCAGCAATTGTGATTTTGTTTTGAGTTTAGAGAAATGATCACTATCACTTGATTAGACGCCTTCAGTTTTTGGTGTTCTATAGTATGTGTACTAGACATAATTTCATCTTCTATTTCTGGTAATGGTTCACCTGAAACCAGAGCATCTGAAGATACATTGTGTGAATCATGGCTTTCTTTACTGCCCTCCTGCAGATCTGATGGAACCTCCCTACCTTCTTTCCAAATTGGTCAGTCCTCACTGACTTTTCCATTGTCATAAAATGCTTGGATAGCTTCTTGGACAAAAGTGTCCATATAAAGTACCTGAATAGAAAACTCTCTTTGTAGAGTCTTTAAAGTGATAGTTTTCCAACAAAGTGTTTTCCCCAGTAAGCATGCTTTAATAGCAAATGAAAGCAGTTCAGGCTCTGTTGGATCAACTTAAGGAGGAGGAAGAGATTTTTCAATGAGTCTGTGAAGTGCATGGCCCAGTATGGAATTGTTGGAGGGTGGTAAATTATCCATCATTCTTCTGAAACAGCCCACTCTCCAACCATGTTTTTATATTCTTCATAATCTTTGCTATCTAGCAAGTGTCTTTTATCTAGTTCTCTAAGCTGTTTTTCAGAGGGATTAACAGGCATATGCTTAATAGAGATTTGTTCATATATGGGCTTTCCATGAAAAAACAATGTCTTGCAATCATGCATCATCTTAAGTGGAATCAGATTACTTGTCAACATTCGACAGCCTGCCACTTTAGTGGAAAAATCAAGTATTTGATCCAAAATTTCTCCACATATTTTATAATGCTTTCTATAACAAGTCTGAACTCTTTCCACAGAATCTGTTCACGAACTTCTTTCTCTCTGAGGATTTGTTCTTCAAAATCAATCTTGGCTTGTTTTACCAAAGCTGCTTCTCAATCAAGAGCATCTTGGAAATCTTTAAGTCATCTTTCCTCATATTGTTTTTCTCTGAAAGTTCTGTTTTGCCATAAAACTTCCTTTTCATGACAAATGTGCATGAGCTGCACAGCAATCCTGTGCTGCTGGGACCGTCACATGAGCCCATGTATCAGCTGTTCCTCACGTTAAGCCTGCTCCTGCACTTCATGGGCAATGCCCTGGTCTGTTAACAACCTCCACCTTTTCTCCTTTTGATCTCATGCAAATGCATCTTCTTCTAGGTGCTTCTGGGTTCTTTTAATGTAGTCATCATCTGAGTATTTAACGAGTCAGTAATTGTATGGTCTGCTGTATCTAAACCAGTCTTGGATGCACTTTCTTTTGCCTGGAGATTCTTTTTTATTAATGCTTCAAACTTCATGATCTCAGCAGCAGCAACATCCACTTCCTCCTGTTGCTTTTTCATCATTTTTTGAGCCTCAAGTGTTTTCAGAGAGTGATTGGATGCAGGTTTAGGAAGCTGCATGATAGCTGCTTGATTTTGGCCATGATTTCATTTTGTCATCTTCTGTTGAAGTGCTGCCCTTGGGAAGCCTCACTTTTCATGTTTTGAAATTTTAAGCTTGACAGAGTCTGTGTGGTTGGTACTTGTACTCTGGAGAGCCCACTTTTCTTCTTTTTCTGAAGAGCGATGTACACTTGATATAGGAGTTTTGTTGCTGCTGCAGGCTATTCTGTGATGATGCTTTGGGCCATATTCTTATCAAACTACACCCCCAGAAGGTGAAGCACTGGCACTAAGCGGGAAAGATTATGAAGTCTGGCTTTTGAAATCCTGCTGCCTGAAAATTCTCAAGCAAAGCCCTGTACCTAATACCAATCTTCTGGCATGAGCTCAAGCTGCAGCCCTTCAATTGATACTAATCAAGTGAAAGAGTGAGAGACTGGAGATGTAGCTCATTGGAGAGAGTGATAGCAAGACCTGGGATGTAGGTGAGTGGAGCCAGCACCTGTCTGGTAAGTATAAAGTCCTAAATTCAATTCTCTCTTCCTCTTTCCAGGTTCTGAGTTTGATCTGCAGATGCAGAGATGGAGCAGTGGAGCCGTGATCCCCAAAAGGAGAGATGGAGCAGTGGAGCTGCACCTAGCCTGGTCAGTACAAGGAAGGGGGCAGAAGGAGGGAGAGGGGACAGGTTCTACCTTAATCCACAAAATCCAGGTGCCCAAAAACTTTTGCTATCTTTGTTTTCTTGATATCAACTTAAATCTATCTCAAGTCTCTCTCCTTCAGAGTTGCCAAGAAATTCAATCTCAATCATTGTTGGAGTCCCCTTACCTTCATAATAATCTGGGAGAAGTACATGTATCAGAAAATGGGGGTAGGGTTTCTAATCTCTTCTGACATTCTCAATGCCCAATCTTTCTGTTCCAGTGCTAAGTAAGAATAAGGGGTGGTGGTGAGGGCTCTTTACCTCAGCTGGAAGCCCTGCTGCCTGGAGTGGAACATCCTTAAGATCCCATGTAGTTACCAGGACAAGACCACAAAAATAGCTTACGATCCCCACTACCCACAGGCCAACCTTTCCCAATGTTCTGGAATTTTTGCTCTTTCCTGACCCTCTATTACCTCTTTATTCTTCCCTATTACCTTATTACTTTAGGGCATTTTTCAATTTCAACAATGAGCCAGGGTAGAGTTAAGAATCCACAATAATTAACATCTTATCAATGCATCTTGCCACTCACACTTGTGTTGTAATTTCTTCTAACCTAAAATTTCCCTTCAGTTCTCACTCTATTCCCCCTTACTACCACACTTGATATTCCATTAGGAAAGGAAAATTTATTGTTCATTTTTTTTCTCTAAAATACCTAAAAATGGGAATTTTCAATCACTGTACTTGAGAGTATAAATCCCTCTCAGCATTCCCTCCAAATTTTTTGATGTGTAAAAAGAAAATTTTTAGTTTTGCTATAACCAAGTGTATATATTTTCACAGCAATTGCTTGGGATGAGAGATGAACCAAATCAGGCCTGAGTACATTGGTTTTATTGCAACTAAGAAGTAAAAGGTGAGTGTGTCATCATATCTGTTCTACAGAGAAACTGCAAGAACTTTGCCCCCAAGAAGAACTCAAACAGGACAGACCCAGTCCTTCTCTAACAGCAATCATCTGGAAGAGCAACTCATAGACAACTCCAGTGCTTTTGTTGACAAAAGGTTGTGACTGCATCATAATCATTACTGGCCTACTTTAAGTATTGCTTTCAAACACTTAATTCTCTAGCAATATGGCCACCCCCCTAAATTTAGTATTTGATGTGGAAGAAACAATAAAGTAGTTCACTCCTCTTATTCTTATCTTCCTAAAAGAAGACTAATGTTTAGCCACCCAACATAAAGACTACATTGCCTAATCTGTCTTACAGCTGTGTGTACAAAGGATGATGAGTCACTCTGGGGATAGTAATAGTATAGATAGCTAAGTTCAGTAAAAATGTTATAGGCAGTCAGACAGGGCTAGGCCCTCAAGGGAGTCAGTGCAGAAGATGAGAACACATTACAACTGTGGCTGGAGGCTCATCTGCTGAAGGCCAGGCCTCAAGATAAAGACAGAATGACCAGGCCGGGGATTTAGCTCAGTGGTTCCACCACCTGCCTGGCAAGCGCAAGGTCCTGAGTCCGATCCCCGGTACAAAAAAAAAAAAGCAAGACAGAATGACCAGACTGTAAGTACCTGAGTGGGAGAACCACAGGTTCTGGTGCACCTTCAGTTAAAAAGTATAGTCACTGCCAGTCTGCAGCCCATTAGGGAAAGAGCTGAGGAATAAACACCAGACTTTATCCTCCTCTCAATCATCAAATTTCCTGCTGACCCAAACCAGAATACCCCCTGGTGCAGTTTACTCTGGCTGGCTTCCAAGGACACAGAGCAGGGTGAAGAAGGATAGAGTGAAATGAGACTATCAAACACATCTACCTTCGGTCATTTCCAAATTTCACTATTTAAAATCTGAAACAGCACTGTGATTTCGAGGACTTCCACAAACCCTGTGCAGTGCCAAGAAGAGAGATGAATTCTAGTTCTGGCTCTAATAATTATTAATGATGCCACTGTAGGTAAGTCCTTATCAGGTAAAGCTATTTTCTCACTGTTTTAATGTCAAAAGCTCCTACTGACCTAAAGAAGCTATTGGAAAATCAAAATAAAATGAAAATGCTCTGTAATTACAAAGGTTGTCCAAATTGAGGTGTTAGTATACCCCACCATCCTAGACAAATAAGAAGCAATCTCATTGTTAAAACACATTCATGAAATAAAATGCCACTATTTTGTTTCATTGAATTTTCAAGTAGAAAAACACTTTCATAAGTATTTACCACTGTCAGGCATATAGATAGATGTTAGCAGGCCTGAGGGACAAAGAAGGTGTCCAAAATAGCATGTTTTTCCAGTCATAATTAGGAAACAAAAACCTCAATGTACAATACATTTATAATCATTTATATGATCTCAAACCCAAAGATAAAGGGCTTCTGATTCTAGAACAAAGTATATCACATTCTTGGTTGCCATAGCCAATAGCCCAATGATATCAGGAAAGGAAATGGTCTTTTTTTTTTTTTTTGATACCAGGGATTGAACTTGGGACCTTGTGCTTGCGCGGCAGACGCCGGAACCACTGAGCTAAATCCCTGGCCCAAGGAAATGGTCTTTTAAAACCCTTCCACCTTGGACCAGGGGTCATGATTTAAACTAGTATCTTAAGTTTCTTACATAACTATGACACCTGAGAAAACACTGACCTTCTGAAAAGGACAAAATAGACATTTCACAATTCCAAACTATCTTTCAAGTAAAATATCAATAAACATAATTACCCTAGCTCCCTAAACCCAAGAGTACCTCTTGTTTATATAAAAATATATCCAGACATCTACTAGAAGCAGATGCCAGGCTGGGGATTTAGCTCATTGGTGCCATGCCTGCCTTGTAAGCACAAGGTCCTGAGTTTGATCTCTGGTACCAAAAAAAAAAGAGAAGAAGCAGATGCCTTTGTGTCATTTTGGTGGACAAAAAGAAAAAAAAAAAGCAGAAAGGAGACAAAGAAATTAGGATTTTAAAATTGTACTTATAAGAAAAACTGCAGCTTTAGGACACAATGCAACCTTTTTCCCTTCCAGGAAAATCACTCAAAAAATTCCTTTTTAAGAAATGTAACTTAGCTTTTTATTAGTATGTTTGTAATATGTAATGCTTATATTTATCATGAGGAGTTTGTAGAAGTACATAACACTTTTTAATTCACTTTTGTCTCCTTCCTCTCCTATCCCTCCCTGTTCCCTCTAACTTTTGTTCCCCTTCCCATATGAAAAAGCTCTATTTTCACTTTTTCTTTGATTCTCTTTTTTAAAGCCTTTTCCCTTCTTTCTCTTCCCCTCCCTCCATCTCTTGTTCCTCTTCTCATTTGAAAAAGATCTCCCTACTTCCTCAAACATGTACTAATAGAAAAAAATGCTGAATACAGAAAAAAAAATCCTAAAGGTTTTAAAGACACAGTAAGCCTATAAATTGGGCTCTGGACCTGTCCTTTTCACCTGTAAATTGTACTTCCTCCAACTTCAAGGAAGGGAAATATTAGTGGGCAGCATATCTCAACTTCAAACATAGGTAAGTAGTTTGTATGGTGACATAGCCTGACAAATGGGATACCTGAAAATCTGGGAATATACATCCTAGATCACCCATCTTGAAAGTACCTCCAAGGCCCCATAAATATACCCAACTCCAGCTCATAAAATGCCCGCCCCCCCCCCCCGCTCTGGCCTACACTCTTTGAATGTGTACCTTTTAACGTCTGCCTAATAAAACCTTTTCTATGACTCTGACTGACCCTGAAAACTCTGTTTGCAGTGGAAGTCAGTAAACCTACAAATATTCTATGTTTAGGGTTCCTCAACTCAGCTATGGGAACATCCTCAGACTCAATGACAGCACTGCCCACCTTCTCAGTTGAAAGCATAACTCTCTATCTCTACTTTACAATACATTCTACCTATACTTCTGCCTAAGTGTCTTGACTGAACTCTTTCATCAAGGGTGCAAAAGTAGTAAGGAGGTCCTCAAGTGCTGGTTTCCTCATGGCATCAGCATATCTCAGCTTCAAACACATGTAAATAGTTTGCATTCAAATATATCCCAGCCAGATGGGTGACCTGGTAGGCAGGATCACATAAACATACTCAGGTTCAGGACACGATGTGGCTCTTTTGAGGGTTTGCACAATATTCTGTGTACTGCCCCCCACCCGCCACCCTTCATACTGGTACTAGGGATTGAACACAGGGCCTTTATGCTGAACTATATCCCCAGACCTTTTCGTTTATCTTTTATTTGGAGACAGAGTCTTTCTAAATTGCCCAGACTGGGCTCAAACTTGCAATCCTCTTGCTCAGCCTCCCAGAGTGTTGGGATTGCAGGCCTGCACCTTAATACAGTCAGCACAGTTGGAAGCTACATGGACATTCCCCTTCACTCACTTGAACCTGGACAACACCCCAAAGCCTGTGCCAGAGCTTACTGCAAGGTGGTGAGATAAGAGAAACAAAGACCCAAAGCTCACCCTGGAAAATTCCAAACCAAGATGCATGTGCACTAGACCTCCCTGCTTGACCAACAATAACCATTCTTCCCTGGAGCTCACTGAAAATCCACTCATATGGACTTGATCTTATACATACTATTAGAGTGAATTATGGCAAAGGACATACACAATAGATGCAGCTAACTCAGCACCCTGTCAATCATGCTCTGGAAGACCTCATAGGGGCACCTTAAAGTAGGTGGGACATTTACCACCCCTATACAATATGCCCTCCACAGCTCATGCTATTTGCCTTTTGCCAACAGGAGCCCTCTCACTCTGGAGTGTACTACTGCCTTAATAAACTTTGCTACCATCTCCTTGTTGCTGTGTGCTAGGTTTAGTTATTTGTTCATCACATACAAGAACCTGGGAACCCGTCCCTGGATCCCATAGCCCATGGTAACACCACTACACTTGGCTTGAATGTGTACTTTTAAATCCTGCCTAATAAATCTATTTATGCCTTGTTTTTCTGTGATGAAAGTCAGCACACTTAGAACCTAAACCATGGTAGGGTGAGTCAAGGTTCTCTATCTCCACTTTGAGGAGCCTACTCAGATCCTGTCGTGTAATACAGTGAATTAGTAAAATTATTATCATTGGTTCTAAATGTATTACCATTGTTCCTAAATGGAGATTTCAGTGCTTCTGTCTTGCTATAAATTAGGAATCATGAGATGATAATCCAGAGAAATTCATGAAGCAAAAGACAATATTTCCTTTAGGGTTATCACACAGATATTGCCTAAAGATCTTACTCAATGTAAAGTTACTCATTTACTTGTCCTAATATTTTCAAAAAGGAGCTTTGGGGTGATTATTTTTACATGTACTACCATCTTTTTCTCTCTCTCTTGCTTTCCTTCTTTATTCTTTTTCTTTTATGGTTGCAGGGATGGAACTCAGAGCCTCACACCCAGGCCCTTTCTATTTCTTATTTTGAGACAGGCCCTTGCTAATCTGCCCTGTCCATTCAAGCAAAAGTAGAAGAGGGAGACTTCAAGTCATTAAGGAAACAAGATATTTCATAAATGTGAACAAAAGCTGACATTCTTATTGCTGACTCTATTGTTTAAAGTTTTTGCAAGCTCGTAGAGCAGAGAAGCTGAGCCGGTCCCAGCACCCAGAAGGAAGCTCCCCCGCCACCATCCCAAGCTCCTAGGGTAGAGAAGGTGAGCCCCGTGGGCACCACAAGCACCCCCCCCCC